>JANAVB010027142.1:0-12589 GCA_029216955.1 Iris pallida
TGTCACGCCCCGCTCCCAGAATACGGCGAGCTTAGTACGTACAACATCCCCAGGCTACGCGACCATACAACATGAACCCAATTGCACCCCGCGATTGTCGCCTGTAAGGTCCTAGGTAGGCATAGAGTTAAGGAAATAATACAATTTTTCACAAAAGAGCATAACATGCATTTATCCCAAAATGTTACAACATAATTCAAGTCTCATCATCAAACACATATTTACATTCTGGATTCATTGTTCTTCAAAATACAAAACTTACATATTGCATTCATGTTTCTTCAAAATACATAAGTCACATAGCTATGAGGTTCCCAGAATAAAGCTACAACCCTCAGTCCTACATCATTCATAAAGTTCTGCCTCAGTGTATGCCTGATCCCCATCCTGTTCTTTAATAATCCCTAGTGAACAAAACTAGGTCGTCAATACGACGAGCAAGCCCTCAGTCAAAGGAGAAGTAGAATACGTAAAATACAAGTGAACAAGATTTAGTATCTAGAGTGATTTAAATTCATACCTTGATATTAGTCAAAAGAAAGTGATTCTTAATTAATGTCACAAGGACACGACAAGATCTTTTAGACCTAAATGCAATTTAGAGAAACTCATGGATCACACACACTCGTCTAGCATCTCAACAATAACCCCATTTGTCCGGGATCAGGCTCGTACAAAACGGGTTGGTGCTTAGATACTCCAACCGTCTGTACTATCACATATTGATGTGATTACAAGCAAATAACATCATGAGTGGTTTCTGAATCATCTGGGTCGAATCATCGCATCATGTGTTATAATCAAGAAGTTCGTATGACTTGGACTTTTCCAAGAATATCGAACCCATTCATTAGAGAGCTGAGCTGAACTCAGGGCCTGGATATCTAATGAATTAACAAATATTCTGAGCTGAAACTCAGGGTAATGTGCAAATGGATAGCTGAGCTGAAACTCAGGGCCTGGATGTCCAATTGCGATCAAGAAAGTGAGCTAAGCCTCACCCCGGATATTCGCACGGCCGTACGAACACCGTATCAGGGACTGATCAGTATGAAAATGAAAATTTTATTGCAAAGAAGTCAGCCAGGTGTGATCCAACGGTTTCTCTCCCACAACCCCATGCAACCTATTCTAAACATTTAGACTTCAGAGAAACTATCTCCCAATCGGGAGTCCTAGAAGTCAAGTCGCTTTCAAATATTAGTTTCGCCTTTTCCGAAACTAAAGTAGTCCGAGAAATATTGGAACCAAGGTAAAATTTCAAAATATTCAATTGGACATGATTCCAAGAATCCCTCCGATATTATAGGTCGGAGATGGATGGTTCAAATGGTCTAGAACTAGAGTCAAATTTCCAAGAAATCCGAGTTTGTCGAAAATAGACCAACTCTGGAAATTCTCAAAATTTTGGCAGAGTCTCCTTTGTATTTACTGACCCGGAAATTAATCCGATACAAGTAAACACAAAGAAACAATATACGGGCACGCCGACCCCTTCGGTGGAGCAACCCTCAACACCGGCAACACGCAAATATAAACGGGTACGTCGACCCCTTCGGTGGAGCAACTCTCAACACCGGAAAAACACATTCATTTATATATATATTTAAATAAACTTTCTTACCAATTGTAGGCAAACTAACAAGCAAACAAGCAATTTATTTTGATTATGGCAATGTGCATTACCTAAAATGCAATCAAATCTGAAGAAATACACTTGTTAGTAATACCAAGATACCAAGATGTAAATTTCTCCTTGATGACATAAACTAAGTAATTTGTTTACTTGTGATAATGGCTAAATTAATCTAAGAGTTCAATTTTGATTTTACATTTACTACAATCCACATTTTTGCCTCCTAGAGGTCCTAGAGGAGTTTTAAAAATTGAAATTAAATAGGTGTAGGGTTACCTTGATATATAGGAACATATAGTACTTAATTTAACAAATTAATCATGCCAAAACATGTCAATTTGGTATATTTTAAAAAGTGGACAGAATTGATATAATGCGTTAAAATCGAAAACTAACTCATATATATACATATTCAAGCAAGGAAATATATATTATATATATTTCGTTTAAGTGTATAGGTTAAGTCTCTATTTTATGCTAAGGCTTACAATTGTCCATGAAACATATACACAAAATTTTATATCTACATATTGTGTCAAAGTGTGTGTGTATATATATCTACACATATATATCACAATAAAAATTCAGATTTGGAGTGTCTATTCATATTGTGTCCTACTGTGTCAAGACGTTTGAGTATATATGTTTGCATACATAGATATGTCGAAGATGTGTTATAAAATGTATATTTATACAAAACTTAGATATTTGTGTTTATATTTTTACATGCATATACATTTACATAGATGGTTGTCATATTGTGTCAAGATGTACATATGTGTATATATATACTTATTGTCGAGATGTATATATGTGAATACATATATATATAAATAATATATATATACATATATATATATAAGTCTCATGCATATAATTATCCCAAGGATTATCCACACATTCTTCTTTATAAATATATATATCTACATAATCACAACACAAATTTAGATGCAAAGTGTCCAAAATGGATTACTACCAAATTTTAGGCTCATAGATGCACATTACAATTCTATAAGAGAGGATTTATCAATAAATCCATAAATTTCAGAATTAAAATTTAAACTAATTAATTCATGTAAATTAAGAGAACCATATTAAAATAATTACCAAGAGGAAAGAGGGAAGAGGGCTTGCCTTGGTCCTTAGAGTGCTAGAAAATCCTTCAAACCAAAAATCAGAATCCTAGGGCACAAGAAGAGAAAATTGGGTTAAATTTCTAGAACCCTAGAAATAAAGAAAAAGGGAAAGGAATTGGAAGAAGGAAGAGAAAGAAGAATGAGGAGATGAAGAAGGGGGGAGGTTGGTGGCCGACCGGCCGGCGGGCGGCGGCGCCGGCGGCGGCGGTGCAGCCGTGCGGCAGCAGCAGCAGCAATAAGCCGCTGTAGCAGCAATAAGCTGCAGTAGCAGCAGCAATAAGCTGCAAGAGCAGCAAAAGAGAGAAAAAAAAAGAAGAAAAGAAATAAGAATGGAAGAAGAAGAAGAAGGAGAAGATGAGTAGTACCTGGAGAAAATTTGGGAAGAGAATGAACTCTCATTCTCCATTCTCCTTCATTAAAAGGAAGTAATTTTGGAAAGGACAAAAATGCCCATGAGTCATTGTCATGAGAATATAGTGACACTTGGCACTTGCCATGGCATGCATTGCCACATACCCCTTTATGCAAGAATGCAAAAGTAAAATTTGCATAAGGAATTTTTTGAAAAAGTTCAGATTTATTTATTTACACTATATATGTAATTGTATAATTTATTTATTTCCCCCTTTTTTTTTTTTTGAGAAATGATTATATAAAAAAAATAGTGATTATTGAATGGTTGAAAAATAATAATTAAAATAATATGAAAATTAAGGTTATGACACCCTACCCACCTTAATTAAATTCCGACCTCGGAATTTAAGGATAAGAGAGGTAGAGAAGGATAAGTTGCTAAGTACCTTAGTCATCAAAGAGGTAGGGGTACAGTCGCCGCATCTCATCTTCCCTTTCCCAAGTAGATTCTCCCGGTGAGTCCTTATTCCAAGATACTCGAACTAAAGAGATAGTCTTGTTCTTAAGAATTTTCTGCCTCCGATCCAGGATCTCTACTGGCTTCTGTTCAATGCGGAGAGTTGGGCCAACTGTGATTTCCGAATGATCCAATATGTGACTGGGATCAGGCACATATTTCCGCAATTGAGATACATGAAAAACATCGTGGACTCCTTCAAGAGATGGTGGTAAGGCCAATCTGTAAGAAACATCACCGATTCGATCCAGGACGTCGAATGGGCCTATATATCTTGGGCTCAATTTTCCTCTGGTTCCAAACCTGATTGTTCCCTTTGTTGGCGAGATCTTCAAGAATACATGATCTCCTGGTTTGAAATTCAAATTCTCCGATGCTTATCTGCCCACATCTTGTGCCTGTCCTGCGCAGCTTGAAGATGACTTCGAACTGCCTTGACCATGTCCACAGTCTGCGTGACCAATTCTGGGCCCAAGAGTTGTCGTTCTCCGACGTCACCCCAGCATATAGGTGATCTGCACTTCCTCCCATACAGTGCTTCAAATGGTGCCATCTTGATGCTGGCCTGATAACTGTTATTATAAAAGAATTCAACCAGATGCAAATGATCATCCCATGATCCTTGGAAATCTAGAGAGCACGCTCTCAACATGTCTTCCAAAATTTGTATCAACCTTTCTGACTGTCCATCAGTCTGTGGGTGATATGCTGAACTGAACTTCAGGCGACTGCCAAGACTGTCTTGCAAGCTTCTCCAAAACTTGGAGGTGAACCGAGTATCCCTGTCTGATACGATACTTACCGGTACCCCATAGTGACTAACAACTTCCCTCATGTACATATCCGCTAGATGCTCCGTAGATTGTCCAACTCGGAATGGTAGAAATCTTGTGGACTTTGTAAGCCTATCTACTATCACCCAGATGGCATTGTTACCTTTTTGTGTTCTTGGGAGTCCTGATACAAAATCCATTGTAATGTGCTTCCACTTCCATTCAGGTACTGGAAGTGGTTGCAGTAGCCCAGCAGTCCTTTGGTGCTCAGCTTTCACTTGTTGGCATACTAAACATTTCGAGACAAATTTAGCTATCTCCCGCTTCATTCCATGCCACCAAAAGTTTTGTCTCAGATCCTGGTACATCTTTGTACTCCCAGGATGAATGGAGTACTGAGAACTATGTGCTTCAGACATCAGTTCAGTCCGGAGTTCTCTAAATGGTACACACAAACGATTTCCAAATTTCAAGGATCCATCAGAATGCTTCATCAATCCAGTTTGTACCCCAGCTTCAGTTTGACTCCACAATTTTTGCAGCTTCACATCCTTCTTCTGTGCTTCCTTAATTCTCTCCACTAAGGAAGATTGAACTTGTAAACTTCCCCAAAATCCATCTGCAACTGGGCATATCACTTCAATCCCCATTTTCCTGAGATCATCCAATATCTCCTTGGGCGTGTTCATAAAGAAAGCTTCAGGCCTCCTACTCAAAGCATCTGCCACTTTGTTTGCCTTGCCTGGATGATACTGCAACTCCATATCAAAATCCTTAAACAACTCGAGCCATCTACGTTGCCTCATATTTAACTCCTTTTGGGTGAACACGTATTTTAAACTTTTATGATCTGTGTAAATCTTGATCTGTTTACCATACAAGTAATGCCTCCATAGTTTCAGTGCAAACACAACAGCTGCTAACTCCAGATCATGTGTTGGGTAGTTCCTTTCATGAACTTTCAACTGGCGCGAGGCATAAGCGATCACCCTTCCGTGCTGCATCAACACACAGCCCAAACCCTTGCCAGAAGCATCACTGTAAATCTCGTAACCTCCTGATCCTGAGGGTAACGCTAGTACTGGTGCAGTGACAAGTCTTTCCTTTAATTCCTCGAATGCCGCTTGACATTTATCAGTCCAAACAAATTTCTCATTCTTCCGAGTCAATCTAGTAAGCGGCTCAACTATTCTGGAAAAGTTTTCCACAAATCTTCTATAGTATCCAGCTAATCCAACGAAACTTTGAACTTCAGCTACATTCTTGGGAGTAGGCCATGATTTAACTGCTTCTATCTTCTTAGGATCTACTGTTATGCCTTCTCCACTGACTATGTGTCCCGAGAAAGGAATTTCCTTTAACCAAAATTCACATTTACTTAGCTTCCCATACAGCTTCTCCTGTCGTAGAGTTTCAAGTACTATCCTTAAGTGTTCTTCGTGCTCCTCCTCGTTCTTCGAGTAAATCAATATGTCATCAATGAACACTATCACAAATTTATCCAGATATTGATAGAATATCCTATTCATCAAATCCATGAATATGGCCGGAGCATTTGTCAATCCAAAGGCATGACTTGAAACTCATAATGTCCATATCTTGTTCTAAAAGCAGTCTTTGGTATGTCTTCTTTCTTAATCTTCACTTGGTGATAGCCTGATCTGAGATCTATTTTGGAAAATACAGTTGCTCCTCCAAGTTGGTCGAATAATTCATCGATCCTAGGGAGTGGATATTTGTTCTTGATTGTTAGTTCATTCAGTGCTCTATAGTCTATCACCAATCTCAGGCTCCCATCCTTTTCTTTACAAATAGTACAGGCGCTCCCCACGGAGAAACACTAGGCCTGATAAACTCCTTAGCTAGCAATTCCTTGATTTGTTTATTTAACTCTGCTAATTCCTCCTTATTCATTGGATATATCTTCTTAGCAATTGGGGCCGCTCCTGGAATTAGATCAATGCTAAATTCAACTGCCCTATCCGGTGGCAATCCGGGTAGTTCATCAGGGAATACATCCTTAAACTCATCTACAACTCTTGGCCATTCCTCTATTACTTGACCCTGGAGACTCCTTAGTTCGAACTTTTCTAACTCCTCTTTGTCAAACTCCTTCTGGGCTCTAACAAATTCATGCGACTTCCTACTGGGTAAGAAAACTGTACTTTTCCTTGTCCACAATCAATAATCGCCGAGGTTGCTATTAACCAATCCATGCCAAATACTACATCATAGTTGTCCATAGGAAAGACTAATAGTTTTGTTCGGAAGCTTGCTCCTCCCATTTTAATTGGACAATTTCTACAAATTCGGCTTACTTCTACAATTCCATTGCCCGTAAGGATTTTCAATTTTCTAGCTAGAGGTTGTGTCTCTATTTTATACTCAGATATGAATGATGCAGATATAAAAGAATGAGTAGCTCCAGAATCAAATAGCACTGATGCAGGACTAGATGAAGCAAGTATAGTACCTGTCACCACGTCTCCTGGTATTCCTGCTTCATTGTTATCCATCATAAAGGCTTGGCCGTGATTCTTGTTCTTCTTCTTGTTGTTGTGGTTCTGATTAGCCCTCTGTACCTGGTGGAATTGATGTGCTTGAGGTGGTAAGACTGGCCTCTGCTGATATCCTGTAGTTGCATTAGGCCTGGGCTCATTGTTCTGGAAGGCAGGCCTTTGTTGAAATCCCTGGTTTGCAGCTCTTGGTCCATGTGCATTATTCTGTGCTACAGATCTTCTATTGTTCTGGGGACATTGGTTCAATCGATGGTTGGAGGATCCACACTTCAGGCACTTCCCTTGAAGTCTTCTGCAATTATTCTTTGTATGCCCCGGCCTTCCACAGTAAGAACAACTTAGTACGGGTCTTTTCTGCTCATGCTGGGCACCCCTTAGTTGCCCTTGCCCCGAAGTCCTTCCCTGGGCCGAACCAGTTTCCAGACTCCGCTTTTGCCCTGCAGTCTTCGCGTTGTTCTTGTCATTTTGCATCCTTTGTTGGTCTCTTGCAGCTTCGACCACTTCAGCATAAGTTTGACATTTATAAGGGGCCACCTTCATCTTCAATTTATCATCCAGTCCTTCCATGAACCGGACTACCTTCGCCTTCTCTGTAGATACCAAGCTTGGAGCATACCGGCTGAGTCTGGTAAATTCTGCCGAATATTCGTCGACAGAGGTCTTGTTCTGTTTCAGATGAAGGAACCTCCTTTCCAACTCCAACTTGGCACTTGGGGGAAAGTATCTCTCTTCAAATTCTTCCTTAAATTTCTCCCAAGTCACAACTTCATCAGATTCTTCTGGATGTAATGAGCTCCACCATATGTCAGCCACATCTTTTAATTGAATCCTTACTAATGAAACTATGTCATTTGGCGGGGTCTTCGCGCCCTTTAGTAACGCCTCTGTGGTTCTAATCCACTGCGCTGCTTCCATAGGGGTTTCAGTTCCTTTGAATTCTGGGGGCTTGATTGTTCTAAACTCTGAAAGGGTCCCCGTCTTCTGCGTAGGAGTGACATCCAATCTCTCTAGTAGTTTTGTTGAGGTGGCTTGGGAAAGTTGCATTTGTTGGGTATTGGCCTCCAAGACCCTTTGAAAGAATTCAAAGGCATCAGTTGGTCGTGTCCCGGAGGCTTCCACTTGTGAGGTATTGGGGTCCGATTGAGAAGCCATTTCCTATATTAAGAATTGGAATTTCTTAAATACAAAATTTAAAGAGAACTTAATTTACTAGAGGAGATTGAAAAGATAATTGCAATATATATATATATATATAAAGCCATAACCAGAAGAAGCATATTTCATTCATTTCACAAAAGACGATTACAATACACTTCACTAGGAAGTCCTTACAACTTCTATACTCTAGTCCTTATACAAAACTATTTACATCTGTTATAATTCCAAAATGTTGTACAACAGACAAAAATTTCCCTTTTTCTTCCATACATCATATCTATAAGCTATCTGCTGATTCATCAAAATGCTGTGCAGCAGAAAAAAACTACCCCAGTCCTAACTGTCATGCGTCACCATCTCAGCGTTATGTAGGTGATCTCGCGGATCCTGTCATAAGGATTGGCCTCTACCCATTCCTCAATGGTCCCTTCATATCCATGAGTAAATGGAGATGGACCGTCCTTCGCAAGGAAGAACCTAAGTCGTAGTTCCTTTTCCCAGTATACTTCCGCTCCATCTTCCACATCACGGATTCTGGGGCATAGGCGCTCGAAAAATACACTGTTCACCGGAAGCTCTCCGTCGGGCGACACCTTCCAAGCCTCCCGAGCAAACTGCTCGTATCCGTAATGAGTCCGGTGGCTCCCATCCCAGTAGATGCTCGGCAGGAATCGGGCCATGACCTATATCCGAAAATTTCCTCGAATGAGAACTCTATGATATAAAATAATTACCATAATATAATCATCAAATTCTAAATAAATTTTGATCAAGAATCATATCCCCAAACCTTAGTAGATTTTTTTTTTTGTTCAACCTTCAATTGTCATCTATTCCTATCCTAGGGAAGTCCAAGTAAATCCTTAAGATAATATTCGATATCCACCTATACCATCTCCTTAATCTATACACTACCCTTAAAGAGTGGACCTACATGGGCCACCAACCGAAAGACGTGTCACGCCCCGCTCCCAGAATACGGCGAGCCGAGTACGTACAACATCCCCAGGCTACGCGACCATACAACATGAACCCAATTGCACCCCGCGATTGTCGCCTGTAAGGTCCTAGGTAGGCATAGAGTTAAGGAAATAATACAATTTTCCACAAAAGAGCATAACATGCATTTATCCCAAAATGTTACAACATAATTCAAGTCTCATCATCAAACACATATTTACATTCTGGATTCATTGTTCTTCAAAATACAAAACTTACATATTGCATTCATGTTTCTTCAAAATACATAAGTCACATAGCTATGAGGTTCCCAGAATAAAGCTACAACCCTCAGTCCTACATCATTCATAAAGTTCTGCCTCAGTGTATGCCTGATCCCCATCCTGTTCTTCAATAATCCCTAGTGAACAAAACTAGGTCGTCAATACGACGAGCAAGCCCTCAGTCAAAGGAGAAGTATGAATACGTAAAATAAGACAAGTGAACAAGATTTAGTATCTAGAGTGATTTAAATTCATACCTTGATATTAGTCAAAAGAAAGTGATTCTTAATTAATGTCACAAGGACACGACAAGATCTTTTAGACCTAAATGCAATTTAGAGAAACTCATGGATCACACACACTCGTCTAGCATCTCAACAATAACCCCATTTGCCCGGGACCAGGCTCGTACAAAACGGGTTGGTGCTTAGATACTCCAACCGTCTGTACTATCACATATTGATGTGATTACAAGCAAGATAACATCATGAGTGGTTTCCGAATCATCTGGATCGAATCATCGCATCATGTGTTATAATCAAGAAGTTCGTATGACTTGGACTTTTCCAAGAATATTGAACCCATTTATTAGAGAGCTGAGCTGAACTCAGGGCCTGGATATCTAATGAATTAACAAATATTCTGAGCTGAAACTCAGGGTAATGTGCAAATGGATAGCTGAGCTGAAACTCAGGGCCTGGATGTCCAATTGCGATCAAGAAAGTGAGCTAAGCCTCACCCCGGATATTCGCACGGCCGTACGAACACCGTATCAGGGACTGATCAGTATGAAAATGAAAATTTTATTGCAAAGAAGTCAGCCAGGTGTGATCCAACGGTTTCTCTCCCACAACCCCATGTAACCTATTCTAAACATTTAGACTTCAGAGAAACTATCTCCCAATCGGGAGTCCTAGAAGTCAAGTCGCTTTCAAATATTAGTTTCGCCTTTTCCGAAACTAAAGTAGTCCGGGAAATATTGGAACCAAGGTAAAATTTCAAAATATTCAATTGGACATGATTCCAAGAATCCCTCCGATATTATAGGTCGGAGATGGATGGTTCAAATGGTCTAGAACTAGAGTCAAATTTCCAAGAAATTCGAGTTTGTCGAAAATAGACCAACTCTGGAAATTCTCAAAAATTTCGGCAGAGTCTCCTTTGTATTTACTGACCCGAAAATTAATCCGATACAAGTAAACACAAAGAAACAATATACGGGCACGCCGACCCCTTCGGTGGAGCAACCCTCAACACCGGCAACACGCAAATATAAACGGGTACGCCGACCCCTTCGGTGGAGCAACTCTCAACACTGGAAAACACACATTCATTTATATATATATAATTTAAATAAACTTTCTTACCAATTGTAGGCAAACTAACAAGCAAACAAGCAATTTATTTTGATTATGGCAATGTGCATTACCTAAAATGCAATCAAATCTGAAGAAATACACTTGTTAGTAATACCAAGATACCAAGATGTAAATTTCTCCTTGATGACATAAACTAAGTAATTTGTTTACTTGTGATAATGGCTAAATTAATCTAAGAATTCAATTTTGATTTTACATTTACTACAATCCACATTTTTGCCTCCTAGAGGTCCTAGAGGAGTTTTAAAAATTGAAATTAAATAGGTGTAGGGTTACCTTGATATATAGGAACATATAGTACTTAATTTAACAAATTAATCATGCCAAAACATGTCAATTTGGTATATTTTAAAAAGTGGACAGAATTGATATAATGCGTTAAAATCGAAAACTAACTCATATATATACATATTCAAGCAAGGAAATATATAATTATATATATATTTCGTTTAAGTGTATAGGTTAAGTCTCTATTTTATGCTAAGGCTTACAATTGTCCATGAAACATATACACAAAATTTTATATCTACATATTGTGTCAAAGTGTGTGTGTATATATATCTACACATATATATCACAATAAAAATTCAGATTTGGAGTGTCTATTCATATTGTGTCCTACTGTGTCAAGACGTTTGAGTATATATGTTTGCATACATAGATATGTCGAAGATGTGTTATAAAATGTATATTTATACAAAACTTAGATATTTGTGTTTATATTTTTACATGCATATACATTTACATAGATGGTTGTCATATTGTGTCAAGATGTACATATGTGTATATATATACTTATTGTCGAGATGTATATATGTGAATACATATATATATAAATAAATATATATATACATATATATATATATAAGTCTCATGCATATATAATTATCCCAAGGATTATCCACACATTCTTCTTTATAAATATATATATATCTACATAATCACAACACAAATTTAGATGCAAAGTGTCCAAAATGGATTACTACCAAATTTTAGGCTCATAGATGCACATTACAATTCTATAAGAGAGGATTTATCAATAAATCCATAAATTTCAGAATTAAAATTTAAACTAATTAATTCATGTAAATTAAGAGAACCATATTAAAATAATTACCAAGAGGAAAGAGGGAAGAGGGCTTGCCTTGGTCCTTAGAGTGCTAGGAAATCCTTCAAACCCAAAAATCAGAATCCTAGGGCACAAGAAGAGAAAATTGGGTTAAATTTCTAGAACCCTAGAAATAAAGAAAAAGGGAAAGGAATTGGAAGAAGGAAGAGAAAGAAAAATGAGGAGATGAAGAAGGGGGGAGGTTGGTGGCCGACCGGCCGGCGGGCGACGGCGGCGGCGGCGGCGGCGGCGGCGGCGCAGCCGTGCGGCAGCAGCAGCAGCAATAAGCCGCAGTAGCAGCAGCAATAAGCTGCAGTAGCAGCAGCAATAAGCTGCAAGAGCAGCAAAAGAGAGAGAAAAAAAAAGAAAAGAAATAAGAATGGAAGAAGAAGAAGGAGAAGGAGAAGATGAGTAGTACCTGGAGAAAATTTGGGAAGAGAATGAACTCTCATTCTCCATTCTCCTTCATTAAAAGGAAGGAATAATTTTGGAAAGGACAAAAATGCCCATGAGTCATTGTCATGAGAATATAGTGACACTTGGCACTTGCCATGGCATGCATTGCCACATACCCCTTTATGCAAGAATGCAAAAGTAAAATTTGCATAAGGAATTTTTTGAAAAAGTTCAGATTTATTTATTTACACTATATATATGTAATTATATAATTTATTTATTTACCCCTTTTTTTTCTTTTTTTTTTGAGAAATAATTATATAAAAAAATAGTGATTATTGAATGGTTGAAAATAATAATTAAAATAATATGAAAATTAAGGTTATGACA
>JANAVB010027143.1:0-16140 GCA_029216955.1 Iris pallida
TATCCATCTGCACTCCATGCGTATCCATGTGCAACCCAGACCGTTTACATAACCAATTCATGCTGATTCACGGAGAAGGTTATATTTCTTATTGTCATATACATTTATAGTCTCTCTCTTGTTGATTTCCTTTATAGCGATTCAATGTATAGTTTTTATAGCTTGCTTTATATGTCCATTCCTGCTATGAACTGTTGTGAGAGATATGTGCTCGTTCCGTCCTGACTGGGCATATTAAAAATTTTACAGTATTGATGAGGAGTACTGTCCTACCTATTATGGCATTGGCTTAGATGACACTGGCGACGTGGACCCTCAGGAGGATCCCACAGTCGAGATGTAGCTCCCCTTCCGAATTTTTTTTATAAATATTTTATTATTATTTATTTGATTTAAATAGTGAGTTAGAATATTATAAATGATTAACTATAGTAATTATTACGGTAGATAATTTTAACCATGGTTGAGTTTTTGGAGTACAAGACGACTAAGAATTATGGTACGGATAGTGCAGTGGCGTGCTTTGACTAGTGTATTAGCCCTGGTAGGGAGGACCGAGCCATAGTAACGTCCTAACCAATAAAACCAGGCCAAGTTGTGAGTTAATCTCTATAAATAGTTAAATTAGTTATTTATTAATAATTGGACTTTTAGGAAATTCGGTTATACCAAGTTAGTCCAGATAGGACACGTAGTAAGCCCATGTAGTCATACGTTACGTCCAACGACATCCGTGTAGGTGTGTTGGTATGATTGTGTTGTACTTCGTTCTAATGATTTATTGAATATTTTCTAAATATTTAAATATTATAAATATCGTCATTATTGGATATTCAATAATAGTTGTATAAACAGGTCCTTGCACATTTTGGGATTATTGGACGGTTCATAATGGTATATACACCACTATTGGTTTGTTGAATTTCGTTATCATTATTGTCATTATTATAATTATCATTATTATATTATTGAGGTTATTATTATTTAATAATATTATTCTATTGGTTATATTATTTTGGTCAGATAAATATATATATATATATATATATATATATATATATATATATATATATATATATATATATATATATATATATATATATATATGTATGTATGCATGTATGTATGTATGTATAGATGTGTGTGTATGTGTATGTATATACGAATATATATGAATAAATATTATCTATGTTATAAATATATGTATATGCGTGCATGTATACATGTATATGAATATATATGTGTAGGTGTACATATATTAATATATGTATATGTACAAGTATATGGTATGTATATATAAATATACATATAAATAAATGGGTATATATAATATATATGTACATGTGTAAATATATATGTATAAATATACATGAATAGTTATATAAATATAGATATATATGTATATATATAAAATAGAAAATGATTAGAAATAAGAAAAGAAGAAGAATAAGAAAGGGAAACAAAACCCGGCCAACAGTGGCCCAACCCAGAGCTAGCAGCCCGACCCAGGCTCTACCTAAACGTTCAAACCCAAAAAAAACCCTCAAGACCCGAGCGGCACTCTATATACAGCATATATATATAGAGAAAGTCGAGAGTTCGAGAGAACAGACTTCTAAAACCCTAACAACCCAGCTTTCGCGGCAACCTGCGCGCCTTTCCCCACACGTGCGTGCCTACTGCGCCACCACGGGACGGCCGGCGATCGCCGGGCAAGGCCGCGCACGGCCACGCGCGCGTTTCAGCCGCGCACAGGCGCGTGTTAGCAGAGCGAGGAGGCCACTTCGTGAGGCATTTTCCCGACGTGTGATCGATCGTTTCGTGAACCGTAAGTTCTGGTATGATCTTGATTTAACCCTCTCTAATCCCTATCAATTAGTTTAGATTCTAACGATCCGAAACTCGAGAAAATTCGAGTTGAAATTGCCGAAAAACCTGTTTAAAAACAGGACGGAAAACAGTTGAATTAGCCTACTTCGCATTTATTTATCTTCCAAACCATGCATAATTTCGAAAACCTATTAGAAGGCGTTTATTGACAACATATAGGGCTTCGAATCCCTTTTTTTGGAATTTCATTTCATCGACTACGTGCCGAGAAATCGGATTCCGAAGTTTTCCAAAAACCTGTTTTAAAAACTAGAAAATTGTTCCACACGACGTGCGTCCCGCCATTCCGGGCGACGTGGTCGCGAACTGAAAGCATCGAAAGGTGCGTAACGGCTTCGTGGTCGTGTGGACTTTGACAAAATTCAAATTGGTCGCGTGTGCGCGACGAATTTGATGCGTATCCGTCGAAATTCACCGTATCGTGCACTTTACAAATTTCTCAATTACTTTGTGCACGCTCATCAGATCGAGACGAAACTTGTGCCTACAGGACCGTATCGTTTTTCTGGTCTCGTTTGCCAAGTTTGGTCCAATTCTGAGACAGTTGAATCGTACGTCGTTTTGCGGGCCCCACGGTCCCACTTAACGGGCGATTTTGTGTACGGCCTGTCGGAATCCAACTTTGAACATACGGTTGGATTTGTATCAGAAAACTGGATCCGTAGATATGTAGTTTGACGACTTTAGAGACCATTGACTCTGGCACGCTTTTCGGTACAAAGCGGGTCTAACGGCGGACACCGTTTTGGCCCAAAATTACCGTTTTGCCCCTGTGTCCAGAATTGGACTTAAGGACAGGCAATCCTAGCTAATTTGACTATTCTGAAAATATTATTAATATTTATTTCAGATTTCGGGAACTGTTGTACGGGTTTTGACTATTGTGGCACATTGAGTAGCTCAGACTGTCGGTTTCACCAGCAGAGGACCACAGGCGAGTACAGTTTATTGTCTGCATTTCGATTATTGATTTTCACTATATTTCATTGGTTGGCCATTGGTTATGTGATTATTTTCCATTATAAATTGTTGAGTCGGGAATGAGAAGTACCAAGGATGTGTGATCTGACCTTAAACCGTGTAGACCGTGTAGGCCGTGTTTATTATTGCATTTATTTCTTGCAGACAGTGTAGACAGTGATTTATTTATTGCAAAGTACACAGTGTAAACATTGATTTATTTATTGTAAAGTAGACAGTATAGACCGTGATTATTATTGCATTTAAACTGTGTAGATCGTGATTACTATTTGTAGACAATATTTCTTTATTGTAATATTTTCTGTAGACCGTGTAACTGTAGACCGTGTAACTTTAGACCGTGTAGACCGTGTCGCATAATTGTCCCGAGACCGATCACATATCAAAGGTACTTCTAGCAGTTGGGGAAAGTATTTGGTGTCTATTTATTTACTATTAGTTTTTCGTATTTTCTGTTTATTTTTAAACTCATGATTGATGTCTAACCCTTGTCTTATAGTCATTTTCTTTATTTGAAATTGCATTCAGTGAATTGTGCTCGTTCCATTCCTGACTGAAAACCAATATTTTCAGGTTAGCCGTGGATTCACTTAGCTTGGGAAGTGACGGAAATACTTGCAGACAAAAGCCTAAAGACTAGCTAGATAGTTGAGTTGTAGTCATTCATTTATTTGTACAAGTTTATATTTTTCTACAAATGTAAAACTTGTGATCATTGTAAGTTAAATTAATTTTTGTGAATGAGCAATATTTGTGATTTTGATCTTCATGGCCGTGACAGCGTTCTACCGTCGACACTGCGGCGTAGGCTGGCTTGGACGCGTCTCGTATCCGTTTTAAAAAAAACGGGTACGGGTCGTGACAAATTTTTGTGGTGGCCCATGCAGGTCTGTCTTTGCAAATTATGCGAACTCGCGGTAGTACCATATTAGTCGTACTGCTGCGAGCCTGCGCCCATGAAATGCTTATTCACAATTAGGACTAAAATGATTTAAGATAATGACTAGGACTAGGAGTCCCTTGTTCAAATTGACCGTTGGGTAGTTAAGGTTATTAGATAGGCCATGCAATTTAGATACCTTGTCAGATCCCCATAGTTATACTATTACCTCTTGATAGGACGATATGATCCAATTTGGATAGATTATTCACTTGGTGAGGCAGAGTTTCCTAGAGTAATGATCTAACCTTGATGAATTGTTCAATTCATTCTCTTTGCCTCTTAGATATCATCCCCATATCCTAGCCGAATTATCTATATAATTGCTAGTTGCCCTAAGAATCATTATTTTATAAAGTTCTGATTTTGTTATCCATATACGGACCTCGAGTTAGTTTCGATTCAAGTTTGTCCCTCAGAGGCTTGAATACACATGGAAGAGTTAGAATATATGTATTTCTTTTGTCCTCAGTTATTTCTCCATGTTCAATCTTTTATCTTAAGGGTTGTGACTGATAGGACATGCTTACACTTTATTTCATAGGCAACTTGTTTGAATCTCTAGGAGCTCATGAATTTTTACAGATGTAGTTAAAGGAATGTTAGTTAACTCATAATGGCAGGACAGCAGCGCACTGTCGCCATTTATTTAAATTATGAAGACTCTGGATTTCCTGCAGCCAGCAGCGCACTGGCAAGACACGACCCTAGAGTTGAAATTTTTAAGGAAATTATAGGTTATATAATATTCCTAAAAAACTATAGCTAGTGGTCCTCTTTGATCATAGTTACCCGGGTGTCGAGATAAGGTAGAGTATCTGATAGCATATCACATCTGAATCACAGAACCAAGAGTTTACCATCGCCCGAGTATACGGACGAGGCATAATCCTCGTCGAAATGATTTCAGACGTGATTACAAGTTTATGGTACTATAGAGGATAGGACCGTGCCATGTATGTCCCATAAGATCCAAAGCCAATAGTAGTGAAAGTTTGTAAGTTTGGTAGCATGTCTTCCGACCTAGCACTCCGTATGATCCTCGTGATCTATTGATGAGGAAATTGATTGACACTATTAGGTTTACCTAGAATAAAGAATTCAGAAGTCCATAAACCATTAGTCGACCAAGGCCTTAAGGATAAGATGATAGTGGGATGTCTATAGAAGCAAGAACACCAGGTGAAGTTTGATTCCCTCTAAACTCGAACTACTTGTGCCTTCTTTCAAAAATCTCGCATAATTGTATTCGACTATCGTAACTAACGATGTTGTTACAGCTTAGTTTTGCAAGTCCACTCTGTTCTCGATCTTGATTCGAGGCATATGTTTAGTGGGGACGCCTGCTAACTTATTGTCTAATCAGAATCAGTGTATTATGGTCTGATCAACCATGATACATTTGGTTCGCTCTTCATTTATTTACACTACGTGGATGGAGATATATAGGTATCTAGGATCTCATCCGCGACTGCTTGACAATTCCTCTCGAATTATACGTTCGCCTTTGAATCACGTGATTGTATTCAGTAACATCTTTCTTGAACTCTTTCTTGTTTTTGTCTTTCACTGATTTGGAAGGACAGAAGCTCGTAATTGGTAGAGAGATACCGCGTATCCCCAGGGCTATGGTAGTTGCATACACAAGGGTAGTTATCGTCAGCCAGCCATGTGATTGAGTTACTCGTTCTCCTCTCGCCCCCAAACTGTTATCGGGACTTTCAAGCCATCTGAATTTGAGAATGATTAGGATTTTACCCTTAGTCGTAGTGCCAACCCAGGAGACTATCTATTTTCAAGAAACAATTCATTGTGTCTCTAAATATTTTCTTGAATATTGCCTTTACTTTCGACCCTTATGCCTTGACTCAACCGTCCCTCGACCAAAGCCCATAATCACTAGCTTAGCCAATACCATAGCTTAAATACCCTGTCACGCCCTAGAACCAAAATACTGGAGAGCGGGGGAATGACTCAGCCAGCTACGTATTACGGGTAGATGAATACCGTATAATACGATCAATGCTGTCTAATAAGACGAGGGGGTGCATACTACATAAAAGTCTCGCTATGGTCACTTCACCTCTATTGTCTCAATCATTCAAACAAGAAACAGAAAATAGAGAACATGTGAGAATAAGCAGTAAGGCGTCCCAAACGCTCAGTCAAAATGTTCTTGATATCTGGCTTTACAAAACATAGCCAGATAATGTAGCAAAGTATACACAATTGTTTATCAGCTGTAGCCTGACTTCGTTACAATTATGCAAAAGTAATTACAAGACAATCCGACTAACATGTCGGTGCCAAATGGCAAGGTATAGAGTAAGCAACAACGAGTGAGGGAGTAAGGAACCCACTCGAGTCCTCCTGCGATCATTCCTCTAGTATTGACCATCTTGGAGGTAGAAGTAAGCTGGATCCTCGGGGACCGGCTCTAAATCTGGCCATGCAAAACCAGAGAGATTAGACCTCTAATAGCAAGTACCACAAGGGAGCACGATATGAGAATTAAAACCAGTGATAAGAGTTAAGAATATAATACATAGGTCTCTGCTTGCTACTGGGATTCACACAACATCACGACACTTCAAACCAACTTCCCAACCAAACAAGGACAGAAGTTGACCTGTCATGTCCTGATATTCTGATCATCTCAGTTAGTAAATAGAGTAGGTACAATACACAAACAAGTCAATTTAAACGGCCATACAACTACTACGGCTTGCTACTGTGAGTTCCAAGTTACCTTAGAATTATGCAATAAAGGATTCCTCAGTTCTCACTATGTGCAAGCAAGGCTAGTCTATCCAATCAATCAACTGCGCCAATCATGTAATTAGACGAGTCCCAGCGGGACGCCCGTCGTTAATATACCATGTACAATTTAATAATATAAGCAGATACCATTCCCTGCCCGTGTGACAGATTTACAGTATCTGTGGGAACCAGCCGGCCTGTCGGACACTTAATAGTCCCAAGAGGGCTGCCATGTAAGAACTCGGGAATCCGTTCTCTCCATGCCATTATTATTTTATTTAACTTAAAGCCTCTATGTTAAGCGAAATCCCATGCCGTGGATCATGGTCATTCAAATGAGTACTTTCGTACGGGGTACGATATGCACAACTCTGTAATGTTACCCGTGCGGTTAGGTTGTAGGTCTTACATAGCGTAATGCAACAATCAAACTAACCATGGAATAATCATGCCTTGACCATAAAGTACACATGCTGTTTTTGTAAGAATAAATAAATAATTTGAAGCCTGCATGTGCCTGTATGCCAATATTCGGGATCGGCCAATCGATTGCAATAATTCATAGTTATTATGAACGTGTCTCATTCATTCAATTCAATAAGACGACTATCCAGTCTCTTAGTTCCAACTAGGAACGCATGATCAATTATTAGTCAATGTCACAATCATTATCAATGGTGACAAGGCATGAAAATCAAACAGTATTCAGTAGAGTCGAGTCTACGACTCTCAGGGTTAAGTTCCAGTCATACTGGGTATCCATGGATCAATCAGGACACAAGGCGTATTTCACATAACAATCTGTATTAACAATATTAACATATCATGATTTTATCAAGTTCATGCCAAAAGGCATAAGGATATTTAAGAGTGTCATGCATGCCAAAGGAATACGCTCAAATAAAGTTGCGCGCGTAAAAAGCTACCTGCGTAAAGGATCACATGCGTAAGAAGTCAAGTTTACGCATGCATGAGTAAGCGTAAAAGAAAAGTGATTCAAAAACTCAGTATTACGCTAACACTAACACTACGCTGGCACGCACAACGTGAGCGTAAAGGCAATACTACGCTGGCACGCACAGCGTGAGCGTAAAGGTAATTCTACGCTGGCACGTACAGCGTGAGCGTAAAACAATACTACGCTGGCACGCACAGCGTGAGCGTAAAGGCAATACTACGCTGGCACGTACAGCGTGAGCGTAAAGGCAATACTACGCTGGCACGCACAGCGTGAGCGTAAAGGCAATACTACGCTGGCATGCACAGCGTGAGCGTAAAGGCAATACTACGCTGGCACGTACAGCGTGAGCGTAAAGACAATACTACGCTGGCACGCACAGCGTGAATGTAAAGGCAATACTACGCTGGCACGCACAGCGTGAGCGTAAAGGCAATACTACGCTGGCACGCACAGCATGAGCGCAAAGGCAATACTACGCTGGCACGCACAGCGTGAGCGTAAAGGCAATACTACGCTGGCACGCACAGCGTGAGCGTAAAGAAATACTACGTCCTCTTCTAGGCAGCGTATGTACTCCATACGACTCCTCTTCAAGGCAGCGTATGTAAGACATACGCCTCCAAAAGGCAGCGTATGAGGTCCATACGACTCCTCTTCAAGACAGCGTATGCAAGACATACGCCTCCAAAAGGCAGCGTATGAGGCAGACTGCGCTGCGCTAAAGAGCGCGCGCAGTTCAGTGGCGCAAGCTAAAAAGCTCGCGTACACTGCTCACTGTCTTCTCCAAATCAGCAAGAACTCCATGGTTGGAACCCAAAGCTTCAAAAGTCCATAACTTGGTCAAAATAAGTCCAAATTCAACTTTTCAAAGGTCAAAATTAGGTAGAATGAGAAGCTCTACTACATGAAACTATCTATTTTCGAAAATATACAAGTTTGGTAGAACAAGACCAATGAAAAACCGAAAATACAACAACTTAGATCTATGAGAAATGAGCCAAGGAAATCAAAAATGCTAAGTACTAAACTCTCTTAGAATCATGAGAGGAAGAATAATGAACCATAAAATATGGGTTCTCATATGGAGCAAGATGTACTTGCCTACGGTTGGTAGGTGGTGGAAGTAAATGAGGAAGAAGAAGAAGAGTAATGGTGAAGGAAAGTAATGAAGAGAGAGGGAGAGAGGTTGGGGCTTTAAATAAAAAGGGTAGGGGGCTCGGTTCATGATGAACCGCACAAATAAACTAATCTAAGCCGATCCCAAAGTAGAACTAAAGCAGAGAATAAAATACAAAAATAAAATTGCAGGAAATTAATAAACATAAAATTAAAGGAATTTAAATACAGAACAATACATGATAAATATTAAATAAATATATTCGAGCTGTACATGCATTTAAAATATGTATTCCGGGAACGGGAAGTGACATCTCTACCCTCCTTAAAAAAATTCCGTCCTCAGAATTTCAAATCCAAGCAGGATAGGAATATCAAAACTAAGCCGTTCTAGGTACAAGAAACTTGAGCAAGCAATCATTCTTCAATGTTAACTAGCAGATAACATATCTATATTAACAATCTACGATATTAAGTAGTTCTATCCATGGGGTGACAAGCATTAGGAGCTAAATACGATCAAGGTATACAGAAAGAGATATACCTTGTGAGTCAAACAGGTACGAATATCGTGATCGGATATCATCCTCACGTTCCCACGTTGACTCTCCCAAAGAGTGATGACCCCAAGCAACCCAGACAAGGTTAATTGTTCGGTTCTTGAGTATCTTCTCTCTTCGATCCAAGATGGACACAGGCTGCTCCTCGTAAGACAGGTTGGTACCAACAACCAGCTCAGAGTGATCAAGGATATGGCTTGGGTCCGATACATACCTTCGTAACTGAGATACATGAAACACGTCATGCACCTCTCGTAACGAAGGTGGAAGGGATAAACGATAAGCAACATCGCCTACCCTATCAAGGATAACGAATGGTCCTACGTATCGCGGACTCAACTTCCCGCGAACGCCAAATCTAATGACCCCACGGGTAGGTAAGATCCGCAAGACTACGTGGTCCCCAACAGAAAACTCTAGCGGCCTACGATGCTGGTCCGCCCAATGACGATGCCGATCCTGTGCAACTCGAAGTCGCTCTCTAATTCCCTTAACCAATTCAACTGTCTGAACAATCATTTCTGGGCCTAACATCTTTCTCTCCCCGATATCATCCCATGCTAGTGGCGACCTACACTTCTTACCATATAGGGCTTCAAATGGCGCCATCTGGATACTAGCTTGATAACTGTTGTTATATGAAAACTCAACTAAGTGCAGGTGGCTCTCCCAAGATCCTCCAAAATCTAGGGTACAAGCTCGTAACATATCTTCCAAAGTCCAAATTGTTCTTTTTGATTGCCCGTCCGTCTGTGGGTGGTAAGCTGTACTAAATCTTAACTTGGTGCCCAGACAATGATGTAAGCTTTTCCAGAAATGTGATGTGAAATGGGTATCTCTGTCTGACACAATGCTGACAGGGACTCCGTGCTGCCTGACTATCTGTTGCATATATAACTTTGCCAACTTTTCTGTAAATTGCCCTACTCTGAAAGGAAGAAAGTGTGCTACCTTTGTAAGCCGGTCCACTATCACCCAAATAGCATCTTTACCACTCGGTGATCTCGGTAAACCGGTCACAAAGTCCATGGTAATATGCTCCCACTTCCATTCCGGGATAAGAAGCGGTTGCAATAATCCAGCTGGCCTCTGCTGCTCTGCCTTCACTTGCTGACATATCAAGCAACGGGAAACAAATCTAGCTATCTCCCTCTTCATTCCGTTCCACCAGAAGTGCTGCTTGATATCTTGGTACATCTTGGTCCCTCCAGGATGAATAGAATACTGAGAACTGTGAGCTTCTGTCATAACTTCCTGTCTGATATCTCCACTAGGCACACATAGACGTATCCCAAACCTAAGTATACCATCTTCGTGAATTTGCATCTCCTTTCTAAGACCTGACTCACATTCTGTCCTAAGCTTCTGAATCCTTGGGTCATGTGCCTGAGCTGCCTTGATCCTATCTACCAAGTCAGATTGAACTTGTAGACTTGCCAGAACTCCTACATCATTAGGAATTATAACTTCTATGCCCATCTCCTGAAGGTCTTCTAGAATGTGCTTCTGTGTTGTCAACATAAATGCGCCGCCTCTTCTGCTAAGAACGTCTGCTACCACATTAGCCTTGCATGGATGATACTGAAGCTCCACGTCGTAATCCTTGATCAACTCTAACCACCTTCTCTGCCTCATGTTCAGCTCCTTCTGCGTAAAGATGTACTTTAGACTTTTGTGGTCTGTGTACATATCTACTCGATCACCATACAAGTAATGCCTCCATAGCTTCAAAGCAAATACTACTGCTGCCAACTCCAAATCATGAGTTGGATAATTCTTCTCGTGGTCTCGAAGTTGTCTAGATGCATACGCTATCACCTTCCCATGTTGCATGAGGACACATCCAAGTCCTCTACCTGACGCATCACAATATACTGTAAAACCTCCGGGTCCAACTGGCAATGTAAGAATGGGCGCTGATATCAACTTCTGCTTCAGATTCTCAAATGATACCTGGCATTCTGCTGACCAAACGAATGGTACATCCCTCCGTGTCAATCGGGTCATGGGTGCTGAAAGTCTCGCAAAATCTGATACAAACCTTCTGTAATATCCTGCCAATCCCAAGAAACTCCGTACATCAGCTACGGTCTTGGGTACTGGCCAACTCTCTACTGCTTCTACCTTCTTGGGGTCCACTGCTACTCCGGTTCCTGATATGATGTGACCCAAAAATGAAATGTGATCCGTCCAGAACTCACACTTGCTGAGCTTGGCATACAACTGGTTCTCTCTCAGAACCTGTAACACTTTCCTGAGGTGGTCTTCATGCTCTTCTTCACTAGCAGAGTATACGAGAATGTCGTCAAGGAACATAACGACAAACTGATCTAAATATGGCATAAAAATACGGTTCATCAAGTCCATAAATATTGCTAGAGCATTGGTCAAACCAAATAGCATTACCAAGAATTCATAATGCCCATACTTCGACCTGAATGCTGTCTTGGGAATATCCTCCTTCCGGACCCTCACATGATGGTACCCTGAACGAAGATCTATCTTGGAGAAAACTCTAGCTCTGTTCAACTGATCAAACAAGTCGTCGATCCTGGGTAGTGGGTACTTGTTCTTTACTGTTGTCGCGTTAAGCTTCCTGTAATCGATACATAATCTGGATGATCCATCCTTCTTCTCCACAAGTACCACTGGTGCTGCCCATGGTGATATGCTAGCTTGGATGAACATCTTCTCCTTCAGTTCCTCTATGTGCTGATATATCTTGACCTGCTCTGAATATGCCATTCTGTAAACCCGATCTGATATCGATTTAGTTCCAGGTACCAATTCTATGCTGAACTCAATATCTCTAACCGACGGTAGACCTGAAAGTTCTTCGGGAAATACGTCTAAAAATTCTTCTATTACCTTCGGGACCTGAACTTCCATTGCCGTTACTACTCCCTGCTCTTGCTGAGTTGCCTCTGATCTTCCTAAGGTGAATCTCTCCATGCCTAGAATATCAAAAGATACACTTCCTCTACGACAATCTATTGTCGCATGATTGTCTTTCAGCCAGTCCATGCCTAAGATAACGTCGAAATTTCCAACAGGAAATTCTATCAACTGGGCGGGTAAGGATTGTCCGCAAACTACAACACTACACGCTAGAATAACTCTACTAACTCCTACGAGCCCATTGCCAATGAGTATATTCAACCTCCCTGGCAATGCCTCGAACTCCATTCCTAGCCGTGTCGCAAATTGTGCAGATATAAATGAATGTGATGCTCCCGAATCAAACAATGCTACTGTGGGATATAAGGCGACAAGAATGTTACCTGCCACAACATCTTCCAATGCTAATGCCTCCTCCAAGGATAGAGTGAATGCCTGCCCTCGACCTCCTTGCTGATTTTCATGTTGCGGCCTAGCCTGGTGCTGCTGCTGGCCCCTGCCTTGATGATGCTGGGGTGGTCTATGCTGGTGTTGCTGCATCGCCGGTCCCTGCTGCCGATACATCTGAGCCTGTGGCATTAATGGACGCTGGGCCAATGGTCTCACTGCCACTGCGGGTCCTCGATACTGGCCTGCCCCTGGTGCTGGCAGAGCAGGAAACTGCTGCACTGGTCCTCCTGACCTCGAATTCATGGGACATATGGTAACCCGATGGTCTGGATTTCCACATATCAAACACAGTCCGTTCAATGTTCGACACACATCTCTAGTGTGCCCCATCTTCCCACAATAAGTACAGCCCATTGGGGGTTTCTGGTTCTTCTTCTGTTGCTGCTGCTGCCTGGGTGGTGGTGTTGGCCCTCGTATCGCCACATCGTGGATACGAATGCCAAGGGATGGTACTGTTGTCCGGGGCGCTGCTCTCCCTCTTCCTTCAATCTGACTGTGAGATCTCTTCTGACCTCCAGTCCTTGCTGTAATCCTCTGAATGGTGATCTCATGCCTTCGAGTCGCCGTCAACACCTCATCGAATGTCTAGTAATTGTGCCCCTCTATCAATTGCAAGAGCTCAAGATGAAACCTTTGCTGAAACCTCATAGCCCTCTGGCCCTCCGTTGCTACCATCTTTGGGGCGAACCTACTCAATCTACAGAACTCCGCTGCATAAGCATCCACTGTCTTGCCGACCTGTTTAAGGTTGATAAACTTCTGTTGTAGCTCAAACTGCGCCACAACTCCATAGTACTTTGTTTTGAACCTTGTTGTGAAATTGTCCCAAGCAACGGGACGTCTGATACCTACTTCCTCTGATTCCCACTAATCACGTGCGAGATCCTGAAGTAACAACTTCACTTGATCCACACGTTCTTCTGTCGGAACCTTAGCTGCTGCCAGAATAGCCTCAATGTCCTTAAGCCACGCATCTGCTGAGATGGCATCCTCTGTGCCCTCGAAACGGCGGGAGTTGAACTTGCAAAATCTGGTTGATGCTCCTGAATCTGGCCTCACCTATCTTTCTAATGCCGTCTGCAATCCTTGGTTGAGTAGTACATTCTACTCTTGTAACTGAGCGTGCATGCGTTGCTGGGCTAACATCTGGTGTGGCTGAGTGGCCATCATCCCTCTCATGATCTCCAGAAGGGCTGGTGTGTCCATTTCCGCAGGGGTAGGTGGAACTGTTGGTGGTGGTGGAATATCCGGATACTGCGATCCAGCTGCTGCTTCTACTATCACTTCTTCTTGAATAGCCTCTTGAGTTAGTACCGGCTCTTATTGCTGTCCAACCTGGTCAGGTTGCCCATGTCGCTCTTGTGGTTGTTGTCCAGCTCTAACAGGTACGGACGAAGTACCCCTAAGAAAAGGGATAAAAAAATAATCAAACGACCGGACAGGAAGGATCAATGAAGTCAAGGAATAAAGGAATGTCAAGCTGGAGTTGAGAATTGACGAATCATGAGATCAAGGGGAAACATGTGTGATTGAGACATCCTATTAAAACACCCCACAAGTCTGAAATCTGACCTGCATGGGCCACCACTAAAACCTTGTCACGCCCCAGAACCAGAATACTGGAGAGCGGGGGATTGACTCAGCCAGCTATGTATTACGGGTAGATGAATACAGTATAATACGATCAATGCTGTCTAATAAGACGAGGGGGTGCATACTACATAAAAGTCTCGCTATGGTCACTTCACCTCTATTGTCTCAATCATTCAAACAAGAAACAGAAAATAGAGAACATGTAAGAATAAGCAGTAAGGCGTCCCAAACGCTCAGTCAAAATGTTCTTGATATCTGGCTTTACAAAACATAGCCAGATAATGTAGCAAAGTATACACAATTGTTTATCAGCTGCAGCCTGACTTCGTTACAATTATGCAAAGTAATTACAAGACAATCCGACTAACATGTCGGTGCCAAACGGCAAGGTATAGAGTAAGCAACAAAACGAGTGAGGGAGTAAGGAACCCACTCGAGTCCTCCTGCGATCATTCCTCTAGTATTGACCATCTTGGAGGTAGAAGTAAGCTGGATCCTCGGGGACCGGCTCTAAATCTGGCCATGCAAAACCAGAGAGGTTCAAGTACCACAAGGGAGCACGATATGAGAATTAAAACCAGTGATAAGAGTTAAGAATATAATACATAGGTCTCTGCTTGCTAGTGGGATTCACACAACATCACGACACTTCAAACCAACTTCCCAACCAAACAAGGACAGAAGTTGACCTGTCATGTCCTGACATTCTGATCATCTCAGTTAGTAAATAGAGTAGGTACAATACACAAACAAGTCAATTTAAACGACCATGCAACTACTACGGCTTGTTACTGTGAGTTCCAAGTTACCTTGGAATTATGCAATAAAGGATTCCTCAGTTCTCACTATGTGCAAGCAAGGCTAGTCTATCCAATCAATCAATTGCGCCAATCATGTAATTAGACGAGTCCCAGCGGGACGCCCGTCGTTAATATACCATGTACAATTTAATAATATAAGAAGATACCGTTCCCTGCCCGTGTGACAGATTTACAGTATCTGTGGGAACCAGCCGGCCTGTCGGGCACTTAATAGTCCCAAGAGGGCTGCCATGTAAGAACTCGGGAATCCGTTCTCTCCATGCCATTATTATTTTATTTAACTTAAAGCCTCTATGTTAAGCGAAATCCCATGTCGTGGATCATGGTCATTCAAATGAGTACTTTCGTACGGGGTACGATATGCACAACTCTGCAACGTTACCCGTACGGTTAGGTTGTAGGTCTTACATAGCGTAATACAACAATCAAACTTACCACAGAATAATCATGCCTTGACCATAAAGTACACATACTATTTTTGTAAGAATAAATAAATAACTAAATAAATAAATAAATAATTTGAAGCCTGCATGTGCCTGTATGCCAATATTCGGGATCGGCCAATCGATTGCAATAGTTCATAGTTATTATGAACGTGTCTCATTCATTCAATTCAATAAGACGACTAGCCAGTCTCTTAGTTCCAACTAGGAACGCATGATCAATTATTAGTCAATGTCACAATCATTATCAATGGTGACAAGGCATAAAAATCAAATAGTATTCAGTGGAGTCGAGTCTACGACTCTCAGGGTTAAGTTTCAGTCATAGGGTATCCATGGATCAATCAGGATACAAGGCGCATTCCACATAACAATCTGTATTAACAATATTAACATATCATGATTTTATCAAGTTCATGCCAAAAGGCGTAAGGATATTTTAAGAGTGTCATACATGCCAAAGGAATACGCTCAAATAAGGTTGCGCGCGTAAAAAGCTACCTGCGTAAAGGATCACATGCGTAAGAAGTCAAGTTTACGCATGCATGAGTAAGCGTAAAAGAAAAGTGATTCACAAACTCAGCATTACGCTAACACTAACACTACGCTGGCACGCACAACGTGAGCGTAAAGGCAATACTACGCTGGCACGCACAGCGTGAGCGTAAAGGCAATACTACGCTGGCACGCACAGCGTGAGCGTAAAGAAAACTACGCTGGCACGCAC
>JANAVB010027144.1:0-64327 GCA_029216955.1 Iris pallida
TCCAAGTAATTGGGACCGGGTCGTGACACCACTCGAGTCCTCCTGCGATCATTTCTCTAGTATTGACCATCTTGGAGGTAGAGGTAAGCTGAGTCCTCGGGAACCGGCTCTAAATTTGGCCATGCAAAACCAGAGAGGTTAGACCTCTAATAGCAAGTACCGCAAGGAAGCACGATATGAGGAGTTAAAACCAGTAATAAAGAATAGGATATATAGATCTCTGCTTGCTACTGGGATTCACGTCACATCACGACACTTCGAACCAACCTTCCAACCAAACATGGACAGAAGTTGGCCCGTCATGTCCTGGTGCTCTGATCATCTCAGTTAGGTAACAGAGTAGGTACAGTACACAAACAAATCAACTTAAACGGCCATCCAACTCCTACGGTTTACTACTGTGAGTCCCAAGTTATCCTGGAATTATGCAATAAGGATTTCTCAGTTCTTACTATGGACAAGCAAGGCTAGTCGATCCAATCAATCAATTGCGCCAATCATGAATTAGACGAGTCCCAGCGGGACGTCCGTCATCAATATACAATATACAATAATATAAGCAGATACCGCTCCCTGCCCGTGTGGCAGAATTGCAGTATCTGTGGGAACCAGCCAGCCTGTTGGGCGCTAATAGTCCCAAAGAGGGCTGCCACGTAAGAACTCGGAAATCCATACTCTTCATGCAATCATTATTTTATTTAACTTAGTAGCCTCTATGTTAAGTGAAATTCTATGCCGTGGATCATGGTCATTTCAGAATGAGTACTTCCGTACAAAGTACGATATGCTCAACTCTACAACGATATCCGTGCGGTTAGGTTGTAGGTCTTACATAGCGTAATGCAATAATTAAAACTAACCACGGAATAATCATGCCTTGACCATAGAGTACACATGCTGCTTTCGTAAAATAAATAAATAATTGTAGCCTGCATGTATCTATATGTCAATATTCGGGATTGGCCAATTGATTGCAAATATGAACGTGTCTTATTCCATTTAATTCAATAAGACGACTAGCCAGTCTCTTAGTTCCATCTAGGAACGCATGATCAATAATTAATCAAGATAACAATCAATGTTAATTAATGCCAAATTCGGGAAATAAAAATTGGGAAATAAATAATCTCATGCGCTGTGGGAAATGATTGGGAAATAAATAATCTCATGTACTGTGGGAAATGATTGGAAAATAAATAATCTCATGCGCTGTGGGAAATGATTGGGAAAAAAATAATCTTGTGCGCATGAGAAAAATGATTGGGAAATAAATAATCTCATGCGCTGTGGGAAATGATTGGGAAATAAATAATCTCATGCGCCTGAGGAATGAAGATTCATGCGGCTGTGGAAAATGATTGGAAAATAAATAATCTCATGCGCTGTGGGAAATGATTGGGAAATAAATAATCTCATGCGCTGTGGGAAATGATTGGGAAATAAATAATCTCATGCGCCTGAGAAATGAAGATTCATGCGGCTGTGGAAAATGATTAGGAAATAAATAATCTCATGCGCTGTGGAAAATGATTGGGAAATAAATAATCTCATGCGCCTGAGGAATGAAGATTCATGCGGCTGTGGAAAATGATTGGGAAATAAATAATCTCATGCGCCTAAGGAATGGAGATTCATGCGGCTGTGGAAAATGATTGAAAAATAAATAATCTCATGCGCTGTGGGAAATGATTGGAAAATAAATAATCTCATGCGCCTGAGGAATGAAGATTTCATGCGGCTGTGGGAAATGATTGGAAAATAAATAATCTCATGCGCCTGAGGAATGAAGATTTCATGCGGCTGTGGGAAATGATTGGGAAATAAATAATCTCATGCGCTGTAGGAAATGATTGGGAAATAAATAATCTCATGCGCCTGAGGAATGAAGATTTCATGCGGCTGTGGGAAATAATTAGAAAATAAATAATCTCATGCGCCTGAGGAATGAAGATTCATGCGACTGTGGGAAATGATTGAGAAATAAATAATCTCATGCGCCTGAGGAATGGAGATTCATGCGGCTGTGGAAAATGATTGGGAAATAAATAATCTCATGCGTTGTGGAATGAAGATTTCATGCGGCTGTGGAAAATGATTGGAAAATAAATAATCTCATGCGCTGTGGGAAATAAAGGTTTCATGCGGCTGGGACTGTTCTTCCTCTCCGAATTTTCTGAGAACAGAACCATGGAAGCCATTGCTTCCAAGCTCCATAAATCCTTCATTCCAAGCCCAAATATGGACTTCCATAGGTCAAAATCGGGTAGAACGAAATTCTCTACAACATGAAACCATCAAAACTTGAAGATAACAAAGTTTACTTGATCAAAACCTAAGAAACCTGAAAATGTAACAAACTTAGATCTACAACAAATAAGCCATAGAAATTGAAAATGCTAAGTACTAAAGAGACTTAGAATCAAATAAGGAAGATGATGGAACAATAATAATGGGGATCCATCAGGAAGCAAGTTGGCACTTGCCTTGCTCTCCTAGGTTGGTGGGAGAGTTATGAGGAAGAAGAAGAGTAATGAGAAGAAGTAATGAAGAGAGAGAAATGGTTTGGGACTTTAAATGGGGTGGTGGTAGGTGGGGGTTTATTTCGGTTAATTAAACCAATCTGAGCCGAACCCATAGCAAAGCTAAAACAGAGTATAAAAGCAGAAAGTAAAGTGCAGAAATAAAATTGCAGAAAATTAATTAACATGAAATTAAAGGGATTTAAATACAGAGCAATACATGATAAATATAAAATATTTACATTTAAACAGTACATGCATTCTAAAAATACGTATTCTGGGAATGGGAAGTGACATCTCTACCCTCCTTAGAAAAATTCCGTCCTCGGAATTTCAGATCCAAGTATGATAGAAATATCGAAGCTAAACTAATCTAAGTATAAACAATTGAGTAAGCAATCATTCTTCAATGATAATAACAAGTAATGTATCTACATCTAACAATCTACAACATTAAGTAATTCTACTCATAAGGTGACAAGCATGAGGAGTTAAGACAATCAAGGTATACAGAAGAAAATATACCTTGTGAGTCAAACAGGTGTGGATACCGTGATCGGATATCATCCTCACGTTCCCACGTTGACTCTCCTAAAGAGTGACGACCCCAAGCAACCCGGACAAGGTTAATTGTTCGGTTCTTGAGTATCTTCTCTTCGGTCCAAAATAGACACAGGCTGTTCCTCGTAAGACAGGTTGGTACCAACAACCAGCTCAGAATGATCAAGGACATGGCTTAGGTCCGATACATACCTTCGTAACTGAGATACATGAAACACGTCATGCACCTCTCGTAACGAAGGTGGAAGGGATAAACGATAAGTAACATCGCCTATCCTCTCAAGGATAACAAACGGGCCCATGTATCGGGGACTCAATTTCCCGCGAATGCCAAACCTAATGACCCCACGGGTAGGTAAGATCCGCAAGAACACGTGGTCCCCAACAGAAAACTCTAGCGGCCTACGATGCTGGTCCGCCCAATGACGATGTCGATCCTGCGCAACTCGAAGTCGCTCTCTAATTCCTTTAATCACTTCCACTGTCTGGACAATTATTTCTGGGCCTAGCATCTTCCTCTCCCCGATATCGTCCCATGCTAGTGGCGACCTACACTTCTTACCATATACTACTTCAAATGGCGCCATCTGGATACTGGCTTGATAACTGTTATTGTATGAGAACTCGACCAAGTGTAGGTGGCTCTCCCAAGATCCTCCAAAATCTAGGGAACAAGCTCGCAACATATCTTCTAAAGTCTGAATTGTTCTTTCTGATTGCCCATCTGTCTGGGGATGGTAAGCCGTGCTAAATCTTAACTTGGTACCCAAGCTATGATGTAAGCTCTTCCAAAAATATGATGTAAAACGGGTATCTCTGTCTGACATAATACTGACTAGGACCCCATGCTGCCTGACTATCTGCTGCATATACAATTCTGCCAACTTCTCCGTAGATTGACCTACTCTAAAAGAAAGAAAATATGCCACCTTCGTAAGCCAATCTACGATTACCCAAATAGCATCCTTACCACTTGGTGATCTCGGTAAACCGGTCACAAAGTCCATTGTAATATGTTCCCACTTCCATTCCGGGATAGAAAGCGGTTGCAATAACCCAGCTGGCCTCTGCTGTTCTGCCTTCACTTGCTGACATACCAAGCAACGGAAAACAAATCTAGCTATCTCCCTCTTTATCCCGTTCCACCAGAAGTGCTGCTTGATATCTTGGTACATCTTGGACCCTCCAGGGTGTATGGAATACTGAGAGCTGTGAGCTTCTGCCATAACCTCATATCTGATATCTCCACTAGGCACACATAGACGTGACCCAAACCTAAGTGTACCATCTTCATGAATTCTCATCTCCTTTCTGAGTCCTGACTCACATTCTGTTCTAAGCTTCTGAATCCTTGGGTCATGTGTCTGAGCTACCTTGATCCTGTCTACCAAGTCGGATTGAACTTGTAAACTCGCCAGAACTCCTACTTCACAAGGAAGTATAACCTCGATTTCCATCTCCTTAAGGTCTTCTAAAATATGCCTCTGTGTTGTTAACATAAATGCGCCGCCTCTCCTGCTGAGAGCATCTGCTACCACATTAGCCTTGCATGGATGATACTGAAGCTCCACGTCGTAGTCCTTAATCAACTCCAACCATCTTCTCTGCCTCATGTTCAGTTTCTTCTGGGTAAAGATGTACTTCAGACTTTTATGGTCTGTGTACATGTCTACTCGGTCACCATATAAGTAATGCCTCCATAGCTTCAAAGCAAATACTACTGCTGCCAACTCCAAGTCATGAGTCGGATAATTCTTCTCGTGGTCTCGGAGCTGCCTAGATGCGTATGCGATCACCTTCCCATGTTACATGAGGACACATCCAAGTCCTTTACCTGACGCATCACAATAAACGGTAAAACCTTCGGGTCCAACTGGCAATGTAAGAATAGGCGCTGATATCAACTTCTGCTTCAGATTCTCAAATGATGCCTGGCATTCTGCCGACCAGACGAATGGTACATCTTTTCGTGTTAAGCGGGTCATGGGTGCTGAAAGCCTCACAAAGTCTGATACAAATCTTCTGTAATATCCTGCCAATCCCAAGAAACTCCGCACATCTGCTACGGTCTTGGGTACTGGCCAACTTTCTACTGCTTCTACCTTCTTGGGATCCACTGCTACTCCAGCTCCTGATATGATATGACCCAAAAATGAAATGTGATCCGACCAAAACTCACACTTGCTGAGCTTGGCATACAACTGGTTCTCTCTCAGAACCTGTAACACTTTCCTGAAGTGATCTTCATGCTCCTCTTCACTGGCAGAATATACGAGAATGTCGTCAAGAAATACAACGACAAACTGATCTAAGTATGGCATAAAGATGCGGTTCATCAAATCCATAAATATTGCTGGAACATTGGTCAAAACAAACGACATTACTAAGAATTCATAATGTCCATACTTCGACCTGAATGCTGTCTTGGGAATATCCTCCTTCCGAACCCTCACTTGATGATACCCTGAACGAAGATCTATCTTGGAGAAAACTCTATCTTTGCTCAACTGATCAAATAAGTCGTCGATCCTGGGTAGTGGGTACTTGTTCTTTACTGTCGCCGCGTTAAGCTTCCTGTAATCGATGCACAATCTGGATGACCCATCCTTCTTCCCCACAAGTACCACTGGTGCTGTCCATGGTGATATGCTAGCTTGGATGAACTTCTTCTCCTTCAGTTCCTCTATGTGCTGATATACCTTGGCCTGTTCTGAATCCGCCATTCAATAAACCCGATCTGATATCGGTTTAGTTCCAGGTGCTAATTCTATACTGAACTCAATATCTCTAACCGGTGGTAGCCCTGGAAGTTCTTCGGGAAATACGTCTAGAAATTCTTCAACTACCTTCGGAACTTGAACTTCTTCCATTGCCGTCACTACTCCCTGCTCTTGTTGAGTTGCCTCTGATCTGACTAAGGTGAACCGCTTCATGCCTGGAATATCAAAAGACACACTCCCTCTACGACAATCTATTGTTGCATGACTGTCTTTCAGCCAGTCCATGCCTAAGATAACGTCAAAATTTTCAACAGGAAATTCTATCAACCGAGCGGGTAAGGAATGCCCACAAACCACAATGCTACATGCTAAAATAACTCTACTAACTCCTACGAGCCCATTGCCAGTGAGTATATTCAACCTCCCTGGCAATGCCTCGAACTCCATTCCTAGTCGTGTCGCAAATTGTGCAGATATAAATGAGTGTGATGCTCCTGAATCAAATAATGCTACTGCGGGATATGAGGCAACGAGAATGTTACCTGCCATAACATCTCCCGATGCTAATGCCTCCTCTAAGGACAGAGTGAATGCCTGCCCTCGACCTTCTTGTTGGTTTCCATGTTGCGGCCTAGCCTGGTGCTGCTGCTGGCCCCTGCCTTAATGATGCTGGGGTGGTCTATGCTGGTGTTGCTGCATCGGCGGTCCCTGCTGCCGAAACATCTGAGCCTGTGGCATTAACGGACGCTGGGCCAATGGTCTCACTGCCACTGCGGGTCCTCGATACTGTCCTGCCCCTGGTGCTGGCAGAGCAGGAAACTGCTGCAATGGTCCTCCTGACCTCGAATTCATGGGACAGGTGGTAACCCGATGATTTGGATTTCCACATATCAAACGCTGCCCATTCAATGTCCGACACACATCTCTAGTGTGCCCTATCTTCCCGCAATAAGTGCAGCCCGCTGGGGGTTGCTGGTTCTTCTTTTGTTGCTGTTGTTGCTGCCTAGGTGGTGGTGCTGGTCCTCGCAGTGCCACATCGTGGATACGAATGCCAGGGGATGATGCTGTTGTTCGGGGCGCTACTCCCCCTCCTCCTTCAATCTGACCGTGGGATCTCTTCTGACCCCCAGTCCTGGCCGCAATCCTCTGAACGGTTATCTCATGCCTTCGAGTCGCCGTCAATACTTCATCAAAAGTCTGGTAATTGTGCCCCTCTATCAATTGTAAGAGCTCAAGATGAAACCCTTGCTGGAACCTCATAGCCCTCTGGCTTTCTGTTGCTACCATCTCTGGGGCAAACCTGCTCAATCTGCAGAACTCCGCTGCATAGGCATCTACCGTCTTGTCGGCCTAATTGAGGTTGATAAACTTCTGTTGTAGCTCAAACTGCACCACAACCCCATAGTACTTCGTCATGAATCTTGCGGTAAAATCGTCCCAAGCAACAGGACGTCTGATGCCCACTTCCTCTGATTCCCACCAATCACGTGCGAGATCCTGAAGTAACAACTTCACTTGATCCACACGTTCTTCTGCCGGTACCTTAGCGGCTGTCAAGATAGCCTCAATATCCTTAAGCCATGCATCTGCTGAGATGGCATCCTCCGTGCCTTCGAAATGGCAGGGGTTGTACTTGCAAAACATGGCTGACGCTCCTGAATCTGTCCTTGCCCCTCTTTCCAAAGCTGTCTGCAATCCTTGGTTAAGTAGTACATTCTGCTCTTGTAACTGAGCGTGCATACGTTGTTGGGCTAACATTTGATGTTGCTGAGTGGCCATCATCCCTCTCATGATCTCCAGAAGGGCTGGTGTGTCTACTTCCACAGGGTAGGTAGAACTGTTGGTGGTGGTGGAACATCCGGATACTGCGGTCCAGCTGCTGCTTCCACTATTACTTCTTCTTGGATGGTCTCTTGAGTTAGTACTGGCCCTTGTTGCTGAACAACATGGTCAGGTTGTTCGTGTTGCCCTTGTTGTTGTTGTCCAGTCCTGACAGATGCAGACGAGGTGTCCCTAAGAAAAGGGACAAGAGAACAATCAAACGATCGAACTGGAAAGATCAATGAAGTCAAAGGATACCGGAATGTCAAGCTAGAGTCGAGAGTAACGAATCATGAGATCAAGGGGAAACATGTGTGATTGAGACATCCTAAAATCAAAACACCCTACAAGTCTGAAATCAGACCTGCATGGGCCACCACTAAAATCTTGTCACGCCCCAGAACCAGAATACTAGAGAGCGGGGGAATGACTCAGCCAGCTACGTATTACGGGTAGATAAAATACCGTATAATACGATCAATGCTGTCTAAAAGACAAGGGGGTGCATACTACATGAAAGTCTCGCTATGGTCACTTCACATCTATTGTCTCAATCATTCAAACAAGAAGCAATAACAGAGAACATTTAAGATAAAGCAATAAAGCGTCCCAAACGCTTAGTCAAAATGTTCTTGAGATCTGGCTTTACAAAACATAGCCAGATGATATAGCAACATATACACAATTGTTATCAGCTGCAGTCTGACTTAATTACAATTATATAAAAGTAAGTGTAAGACTATCCGACTAACAGGTCGGTGCCAAGCGGCAAAATGTAAAGTAATTAACAAAACGAGCGGGGAAGTAAGGAACCCACTCGAGTCCTCCTGCGATCATTCATCTAGTATTGACCATCTTGGAGGTAGAGGTAAGCTGAGTCCTCGGGAACCGGCTCTAAATCTGGCCATGCAAAACCAGAGAGGTTAGACCTCTAATAGCAAGTACCGCAAGGAAGCACGATATGAGGAGTTAAAACCAGTAATAAGAGAATAGGATATATAGATCTCTGCTTGCTACTGGGATTCACGTCACATCACGACACTTCGAACCAACCTCCTAACCAAACAAGGACAGAAGTTGGCCCGTCATGTCCTGATGCTCTGATCATCTCAGTTAGGTAACAGAGTAGGTATAGTATACAAACAAATCAACTTAAACGGTCATCCAACTCCTACGGCTTACTACTGTGAGTCCCAAGTTATCCTGGAATTATGCAATAAGGATTTCTCAGTTCTTACTATGGACAAGCAAGGCTAGTCGATCCAATCAATCAATTGCGCCAATCATGAATTAGACGAGTCCCAGCGGGACGTCCGTCATCAATATACAATATACAATAATATAAGCAGATACCGCTCACTGCCCGTATGACAGAATTGCAGTATCTGTGGGAACCAGCCGGCCTGTTGGGCGCTAATAGTCCCAAAGAGGGCTGCCATGTAAGAACTCGGAAATCCATACTCTCCATGCAATCATTATTTTATTTAACTTAGTAGCCTTTATGTTAAGTGAAATCCCATGCCGTGGATCATGGTCACTTCAGAATGAGTACTTTCGTACAAAGTACGATATGCTCAACTCTACAACGATACCCGTGCTGTTAGGTTGTAGGTCTTACATAGCGTAATGCAACAATTAAAACTAACCACGGATTAATCATGCCTTGACCATAGAGTACACATGCTGCTTTCGTAAAATAAATAAATAATTGTAGCCTGCATGTATCTATATGTCAATATTCGGGATTGGCCAATTGATTGTAAATATGAACGTGTCTTATTCCATTTAATTCAGTAAGACGACTAACCAGTCTCTTAGTTCCATCTAGGAACGCAGGATCAATAATTAATCAAGATAACAATCAATGTAATTAATGCCAAATTCGGAAAATAAAAATTGGGAAATAAATAATCTCATGCGCTGTGGGAAATGATTAGGAAATAAATAATCGCATTCGCTGTGGAAAATGATTGGGAAATAAATAATCTCATGCGCTGTGGAAAATGATTGGGCAATAAATAATCTTATGCGCCTGAGGGAAATGATTGGGAAATAAATAATCTCATGCGCTGTGGGAAATGATTGAGAAATAAATAATCTCATGCGCCTGAGGAATGAAGATTCATGCGACTGTGGAAAATGATTGGAAAATAAATAATCTCATGCGCTGTGGAAAATGATTGAAAAATAAATAATCTCATGCGCTGTGGGAAATGATTGGAAAATAAATAATCTCATGCGCCTGAGGAATGAAGATTCATGCGGCTGTGGAAAATGATTGGAAAATAAATAATCTCATGCGCTGTGGGAAATGATTGGGAAATAAATAATCTCATGCGCCTGAGGAATGAAGATTCATGCGGCTGAAATAAATAATCTCATGCGCCTGAGGAATGGAGATTCATGCGGCTGTGAAAAATGATTGGGAAATAAATAATCTCATGCGCTGTGGGAAATGATTGTGAAATAAATAATCTCATGCGCCTGAGGAATGGAGATTCATGCGGCTGTGGGAAATGATTGGAAAATAAATAATCTCATGCGCTGTGGGAAATGATTGGGAAATAAATAATCTCATGCGCCTGAGGAATGAAGATTTCATGCGGCTGTGGGAAATGATTGGGAAATAAATAATCTCATGCGCCTGAGGAATGAAGATTCATGCGGCTGTGGGAAATGATTGGAAAATAAATAATCTCATGCGCCTGAGGAATGGAGATTCATGCGGCTGTGGGAAATGATTGGGAAATAAATAATCTCATGCGCTGTGGAAAATGATTGGAAAATAAATAATCTCCTGCGTCTGAGGAATGAAGATTTCATGCGGCTGTGGAAAATGATTGGGAAATAAATAATCTCATGCGCTGTGGGAAATAAAGGTTTCATGCGGCTGGGACTGTTCTTCCTCTCCGAATTTTCTGAGAACAGAACCATGGAAGCCATTGCTTCCAAGCTTCATAAATCCTTCATTCCAAGCCCAAATATGGACTTCCATAGGTCAAAATTGTGTAGAACGAAATTCTCTACAACATGGAACCATCAAAACTTGAAGATAACAAAGTTTACTAGATCAAAACCTAAGAAATCCGAAAATGTAATAAACTTAGATCTACAACAAATAAGCCATGGAAATTGAAAATGCTAAGTACTAAAGAGACTTAGAATCAAATAAGAAAGATGATGGAACAATAATAATGGGGATCCATCAGGAAGCAAGTTGGCACTTGCCTTGCTCTCCTAGGTTGGTGGGAGAGTTATGAAGAAGAATAAGAGTAATGAGAAGAAGTAATGAAGAGAGAGAAAGGGTTTGGGGCTTTAAATGGGGTGGTGATAGGTGGGGGTTTAATTCGGTTCATGATGAACCAACATAATTAAACCAATCTGAGCCGAACCCATAGCAAAGCTAAAGCAGAGTATAAAAGCAGAAAGTAAAGTACAGAAATAAAATTGTAGGAAATTAATTAACATAAAATTAAAGGGATTTAAATACAGAGCAATACATGATAAATATAAAATATTTACATTTAACAGTACATGCATTCTAAAAATACGTATTCTGGAAATGTGAAGTGACACAAATAAACCAAACCATATGGATTTTACTGTACAAACATATATACTTACTTTTGGAAAATAAGCTGGTTGCTTCGAATGCACCTTTGTTGTTGGTAGATTATTTATTGAGGAATAGAACTGATGTCCCCAAAACCTATATATCAAACATATCTCATTTTTCTATAAAAATATGGATCCATGATTATTATAAAAAATAACATCCACAATAATTGAAATCTATGTTTTATAGAAGAGAGAAAATATTTGGTAAAAAAAATTTTGGGGACTACAAATCTGTTCTTAATTTATTGATTGTAGGAATATTTTAGCAAATGCATGCCCCCACTCAAATTATAGAAACTAGTATATACCCCCAATTTTTTGAAAATCTATCAAATGCCCGCATTTTTTACAAAACAGTCAAAAAGAGTTGAAATTGTAGGAGTATACCTTAAATTTTTAATTGATACATATAAAAATCGGAAGTATTTGTTTTTTTTTAATTTTAAAAGTGGAGGTATATACTAGTTTTTATAACTTGAGTGGGGGATATTTGCTAAACAAAAATGCTATTTGACTCCCAAAAAATTTAGGTGATATCATCTTCCATTACGTGGCAGATGACATGGTTGCTGACATAGCAGCTGACATGACAAAACTTAACAATAAAATTAATATTAAATTAAAATTAATAGTAAATTAATAAATTAACATTAAAATTAAATTTAACATTAAAATTAACATTAACATTAATATTAAAATTAAAATTAAAATTAATATTAATATTAATATTAACATTAATATTAACATTAATATTAACATTAACATTAAAAAATTTGGGTAATTAATTTTTTGGATTAAAATTTGCCATGTCAGCTGTTATGTCATCTGCCATGTCAGATGCTACATAATGGAAGATGACATCATCCAAATATTTTGGGAGACAAATAGCATAATTGTTTGCTAAAATATTCTTTTATTGTACCCAGGGCCGGAGCTGAGATTCATCAAGAACAACGTGGGCCTAGTGCGAAAAACTAATGGTGGCCTATACTTATATATAAAAAGTTCTAATAAAATTTTTCAAAAATTAAATTATCAAAACTTAACATCAATTAAGAGAAATCATTCTATTACAATATCTTTTAGTTGAAATAATATTAGACTAAAAGAGATAAAATAAAGCTAAACAAACAAGCATCTTTTGCCATCTTCAGATTAATAACAAGCTTCTAGTATTCCTACAAAATTATCAATAAATGGTTCATAATTAACATCTTCCAAGAACTCATTTTCAATGAAAATAGAGTTAACTCATCTAAACTTTCATGTGACATGGTTGATTAAATGTACAATTTCAATAACTTGAAAAAATTTCTTTCTGCAGATGCAAGTCACTGGAATTGTAATATAATTCTACAGGAAATAATTAAATTTCTTCACAAAATTTACTATCTCAAGTGGATGTCTTTTGGTAGAAGATTTCGTAAAGTTTCTAGGTCCTCAATCATTCATCTCTATCAATACCAGCAGCAGTCACCATGTCTCAAAGTGCTTTCTAGATGACTAAGCTTTCAAACCATCTTTATCTAATGAGTTCAATTTCTATGAACCAAACAAAAAAAATGAAATATTCTCATAGTTTTGATATTGTTTGAAGCTTCTCTTGAGTAAAGAAATAACATGTTCTTCTATATACAAGAAGGGGTCGATAGAGTCAGAGATACATAGGATTTTATTGAATCATATAAGTCTTAGGATTTCTATTAAGTGTGAGGATTTCCTATTGATTTAGAATATAAATTGAATGGAATATTGAGAGAGTATCTAACTTGTTTCGTTAATTGAAAACAGTAGAAGTCTCAGTTAATTGATTCGTTAATTGAAAACAAATATAGCCTTAGTTAATTAATAGAATCTCCACATTGATTACCTTAGTATACATAAGGGGGACAATAAATTTATAAATTATCTTTCCATAAGTTAGTTTAGTAATTAGTATACATAATAAATATACATATACATTTGTTAAATTACTTATTCATAAATTTAATTTATTTATTCATAAGTTTCAAATTTTTGGGATTTTAAATTATTTATTCATAATCTATTTTAGTATACATAATACATATACATATAAAAAAAATTGGAGGCCTACAAATTTGGGAGGCCTAGTACGATTACATCTATTGTACTCCCTCAAAATCGGTCCTGATTATACCAACTTTCATCATCTCATGTAAAAGCTGCACTCTCTATGCATGCAAAAGCTGCACCGGGTTAAAGGGACACCAGCTTTTAAAAGCGACGCACACCAATCATGTTTTAAAAGGTACTCTCGCTTTATGAGGACCTACAAAAAGCTGTTGGCTAATTATATGTTTGTTGAAAATTTTGTTGAAAAAGCTGTTGGCTAATTATATGTCTGTTGAAAAATCCAGAAAATCCAGCAGATTGTGTTCTTCGGCATATTGGTTTTTTTTATCTATGTTGTTACATCTACATAGATTTTATATCTTATGCAACTACCGGACTATGTACAATCCAGCAGATTGTGTTCTTCGACAGTTCGGGATGGTACACACATGATGCTCCACCGACTATTAGTTATGGCAAAGTTCAAGCGCTATCTAGAATCCATAGTTTGCTTCCTAGTTGGAATTTGAGATTCGAGAATGATAGTGTGAAAAATATGTCTCGACAAGTTGGTCCACTACCTACAAGGCTGGAGGGGACGTCTCATCAGGGGCCAAAATTTTTTTACCAAGCTAGAGAGCAGGGGCGGATCCAGAAAATATAACTGGGATGGGCTACAAAATATTTGGGTGGACTGGAAGTAGATTAATCAATATAAAAAAAATCAAAAATATATATATAAGGAAGAAAAAAAATGTAAATTTTTTTTTTGGGGTGGGCTCCAGCCCACCCCACCCCAAGCCTGGGTCCGCCCCTACTGGAGAGGGAACTTCCTACCACGTTGGAGAGGGGACTTCCTACCAAGCTTGAGAGGGGACTTCCTACCATGTTGGCGAAAGCAACTCCCAAACCGATTCTACAAATTGGTTCAAAAATATGGATGAGTATACGCAGTTCTTGTCAACTCCATCAGCTCCAATGCCATCTCAAGAGCATATGGACACTCAAGAGCTTGATAGTTTAAACTCATATTCACCTCCACCTCCGGAGACTACGGACAACCAGAGAGGACGACTAGGTATCAGGCCAGATAGACAATGCCCTACTTTCGATGACTTTCGCGTGGTCGTAGTTGAGTATGTTGTATTTTTTTGGTTGTTAGAGTCATAGAGATTGTGAAATACTTTTATTGCAACATTTCTGTTTTAGGAACGATCAAATGCTAGTTAGTTTTTATTGCTAGTGAATTTTTATTGCCGTATGTTTTGTTAGAGATTGGAATTAAAATGAATGACTGTTATAAACATTAAAAAAAAAAATCGGGCGCCACTGCAACTGGCATGCCACTACCTACTGTGTTTGGCGCCAGGGTGACTAACGACCCCACCCCCCTTCTGCAAAATGTTAAAAGTTTTCCCGTGTTTTGTACAACTCAACGTAAATTCTTCCCGCCATATGAAATTTGCTGTTAATATAGAGCATTAAACACTGAATAGAATAGCAAATATTAAAAGATGAGCAATACAATACAGAGCCAAATTTAATACAAATGGTAATACAAATAGAAGGTGGGTGAAGAACTTCTCAAGTTAGAGACTTCATCCATCTGCCGAAAGTAACATGTTCTTCTTCTTATGAGAGCATCACAATCAGAGATATCGTAATGTTAATATATATATATATATATATATATATATATATATATTTTTTTTTTTTTTTTTTTTTTTTTTTTTTTTTGAAAGAAGGTAATTGTGGCGAACGCTCCCACCGGAAATCGATCTCCTGACCACTCGGGCCGCATACATCTCTCTTAACCACTAGGCTAGAGGTCATTTGCATATATACTACGCCAAAATTCGTGTTTCTCGACGGACCAAAGCCGTCGAAGACTTCTGATTTTGACGGTTTTGGTCCGTCACATGGTCCGTCAAAAATAAACTGTAGTTTACTGTAAACGACGTTTTTTTACCGTCGATAAGTATGTGGAATAAACGACAGATTTGATCTGGCAAATCATAAACAACTGACTTGATCCGTCAATTAACCCACTAATTTTATTCGAAATAACTGCCCATTCTTGACAGGCAGTAGCCGTCGAATTTTTGTAACATATTCACCATGATTATTTTTAATTAATCAAATATGTTTTCAATAAACAAGTATACACTTATTGAATCTAAATGTAATTCAAGAAACTCAATCGAAAATGCATACACAATTCAAAATGAATATAACAATCAATCATTCAAGAATCTCAATTGATAGTTGATATCACTAATTAGTCATTGTCTTTGTAGTATCCAATTACTTACAATTGTTGTCACATAACATCCAAATCGAAAAATAATAGAATTTCAGAATACATATGAAGTTTACCACAAAAAGTAAAAGAAAAAATTAATATTCAAATCCTAATAAACTGAATGGGCTCTTTTGGCCAATTGATCAAATCACCGAGCATAATGTCTTCGAACTTTCCATCTCCTTCAAACAAATATGCATTGTGGTCAAAGATTTCATCAACGATGATACTATAAATATCTTCCTTTGGTGGTGTATCAGAATTTAAGCATCTAAAAGCAACATGTTTTCTTTTGAAGTCCTTTAGAAAACATGTCTTAGGCAAGTTAGATTGTTCAGGTACCTACAACCACGGAAACACAAAGATACAACAACATTAGCTACAAAATATATAGTTATTTTAAGCATAGACTCGGAGTGGATCTAAAAAGTCAGGGGACACTGAAATTAATGGAGATGTAATTGAAGAAATGGTGGAAACAAGAAGGTTGAATGTAAATGCAGAAGTAGAAAGTGAGCCAGGCAAAACTAGTGGCAATTGAACTCATAGATCAAACAACTGTCGCAAAAACAATGACATCAACTTCACCTATACTATTTCAAGTTGTGCAGGAATGCACTGCAGAGGAAACTGAAGTACTATAAATGCTCCACTGCTTCTTGAACCTTGCTCTCTCGTCCTAAAAAACTATTTATCTTCCCCATCATTGACAATTAACCTTCCTCAAACTACTCTAGTTACCAATACAAACTTCCGGAAGAGGCATAGATGGAAGAAGGTCATGAATCTTGCTTCAGAAAAGAAAGTCCCAACTTTGATACCTAGTTTGTGTGGAGGTCTAGGAGATGTCCTGATTACTCAAAATCTGGAAATCTTAAAAATGTGACAACAACAGTGATACAATAAAAAGTACAACAATGTGGCAAACTCACAATTCCAATTACTTAGTATATGTTACAACATGTTCATTTGCCCACTTTACTTTCTATGGTCTCCTAGGATTGATAGTTTTAGGTTTTCGAAAAATATAGGTTTGGAATCACCAAAGTGGATAGAAAATGATATGAACTTGAGAAACCTACAATAGGAACTGCAATATAAAACTATGATAATCGATTATTAGCAATATAGATCTACTTTATCTAGAGCATGAGCATGTACAAAGGATACCTGCATTTTTGTATGACGGCCAGCAATAAGAGGACCGAAGGAAATACTGATTTTCTATGTATATAAAATGTTGAGCAGATCTTATTGCTTTTACGTAGGCATTATGTATACTCTTGTCTAATACCAGATTCTTTGCACAAACAAGATTCTGAAATAAAAAATATATATATTAGCAGAAATCTCTACAATTTCTAATTTTCTGTAGCTACAAGAAGAATTCCATATAGATGCATAAAATTATTTCAGAACTTTTTGGTTCAGAATATTGAATCAGGCACCAAATTTTCATTAGCAATTTAATCAATTTGTAAGAAAGCCATGGGATTTGCATTCTAACCTTTGACTCGGCCTCTTGAACATCTTTTGGAAATCCTTTTACTGATCCTGAATCAATCGACCTGAATATCTGGCAACACAGCAGTTCTGGTTAACATTCAAATACAAACTAGTTCAAAAAGCAAATAATAAAACAAAGTTACTAACCTGTACATGCCAAGTTTCGTAATCTTGTTCATCAGAAACATTTGCATCAGCATTTTCATTAGAGGGTGTAATTATCCATGATATCCGTTCAAGCTTTGCAAGGCATCATCTTGCCAACGTGTAACTTTCTTAAACCTGAAATCTCGCCATTTTGTAGATTTTCTCCATCGTTGCTCAAAGTTTGTCATTATATCATATGCAGTCGGGCCCTCAATTTTGCAATGTAAATCATGCCATGGAAACTATCTCTAGAAAACAATCTGTGTACCTAAAAGGATCTAGAAGTTTGCATTCGTTGTTCATCTTCCATATAGACCACCTTGTACCTAAAAGGCTCTCTTTCTCTCCATAGAACTTTAGGTCCATGTGACTCTCTGTAGAAAAAAAATCTGTGTACGGATCAACATATGTATCTTTCTTGTCTAGACGTAACCTTTTGAACATGGTCTCCATACTCTGCAGTGAATGACGAAGGACCCAAGAAGTCCTTATATGGTGTAGGTGAGCCGTCTGTTAGAGTAGGGGGTTGTTTTCGGGTGTGTTTATGGGTTATTCACCGGGATGGATCTTTTATGATCCAGTGAAGATATAGGTTTTGTGAAACTAACTAAGTTCCATCATCATCCACGGTTTGAATCATAGTTCGCAGTAACGGCCGATACCGATACGGTTTGGCATGTCCCGATCCGATACCGACCGATACCCGATACTGACATCGGGGGTCTATTTTTCAATTAATTCGGCAGAGACAATTGAACGAAAAAGACCAATAAACAAGGCTATAAAAACGTGGTAAGGATGTAAAAGCATGTAAAAGAAAAAACTTATCTATCGCATACAAATCAATTGGCAATGGTGACTACTATTTCATTCAATTTCAAACTAACAAGAAATAACACTGAAAATACTTAAAATTATGCCTAAATATATTTCAAAAATATTAATAATTTATTATAATTATTTGTTTTTCGATACTAATAGGAAGCAACATGCAGAAAGCTTGAAGCCAACAGCAACACATGCGGTTTATTAGATGGAGTAGAGAATCAGAAAAACTATAGTATCAAGAACATATACACCCAAAAACACAAGCATGAAGCAATAAAGGCTGCAAATCTTTAGGCCAGCATCAAAACAAGCATAGTATCATAACCAAATATGTAGTATACGCTGAGAAATGTAGTATCAGTTCAAAAATGTATAAGAGCAAAAAAATGTAGACAAAGCCCAACGACAACATATAGCATCGGAAAACCAAACCCAATGAGAGCATAGTATCAGAACAAAATTCAGAGCAGCAACACAGGAAGTGGGCTCTTTCTTGTGGGAAGATTTAGTTTTGATGTGTTAATTGGGTGGCACAAAAAGAAGAGTTATCACTGAACTTGGCGTTAAAGGATTTGCATGAGATTGATGGCAGAAAACCCATATGGTATGGTGCATAGGCTAAATTTAATTGTTTCAAGTTCAATGATAACTCTAGGTAAAAAAAGAGGAGAGTATCAGTCACAAAAAGAAGAGTCATGTGCAGCAGTCTCCATAGTAGTATCAGAAGTAGAGTATCAGTAAACATACCTCAGAAGTACCATGAACTAATGATGATGACTGATGTGCTGTCCTTGGAGGGTTACTCTTTATTATTTCTTTGATTATTGTCATTTCTTCTTTAAGTGTGATTACATCAGTCTCCATAGCTTCATTTTTCTTCTTTAATTGACGAGCAATCTCTCTACTTTTTCACTAAGAGGATGGAATTATTCAGTGTGTTAAACTAACTAGATTCATCTCACAGCTTCATTTGACAAGATGCTATGATAACTTTGCAAGGTAACTGCTCTTTAATCCGCTACATTCACCTTCATGAAGAGCCAATATTATAATATTTGTGCGTTTAACATTTCACTCTACTTTTCCTCCTTCCTGTCAGGGTATGGAAGATAGAACATTTCTCACTCACATCTTTAAAGGGCATAATGGTGCAGTTACCTCGATCAGTGTCATCAATTCAAAAGGTGACTTTAGTGGGATCAATATAGTTATGTGTTTAATTTGACCAATATCTAGATCTGATTCAACAAGAGTTGGTGGCATGTTAATGGTTGTTCAAGTAGTAGCAAACAATATGTGCCATGCACATCTAATAACTTAATAAGAATTTTATTTATCGGTTAAATAACTTATGTCCCAATTTTTGGGGTAAGACTGTTATTGTTGTAACAAACATTTTGTGTACAGTCTAGTTCTTTTAATCCAATATTTCTTCATTTTTTTGTTTATATAGTAAATTACTTAAAGATGTCATATTAAATATGGTTTATGTTAGAATAAAAGGCAAATAATGATATGTTTCAAAAATAATGTGAATCTCTAGAAGTTGATTCAAATAGATGGCAATAACCAATATGTTTATGTTAGCTGTGTGTGTGTGTTTCTCACACAACTAGAGCAAAAGCTCAATTCCCAGCCACCTTTAGTCCCACATCGGTTGGGTAAGAGGAATGATGTGTGTATATATTACTACACCCTCTTTGTTTCATTAAAAGTATTGTGTGGGAGCTCCATGGGCCACACACGTGCGCCGTCGCCGCCGCCCGGCCCGGTTCGGTTCGGTTCGGTTCGGCATGCGTAACGGGTGCGGGTACGTGCCCACATCTGCGGGCGTCGAATGCCGATTCGATTTCCTCTTCGGAATCGGGCTGAGACGCAAAAAATCCTTTTGCTCCTCATTCAATTTTGACCATTACTATTCATTAAATTCCTGTAACGATTGGATACGAAATTATATCCACATTCTTTGAACCACATGATTCACATTTGTTTAAATTGTAACGTTTGTAACGTCAAATTAAATGTCATTTATTTTCTGTCCGTTAGTGATAAACCCAATAGCCTATATATTGAGCTCCCTTCTCCTCCTTCTGATAACACAAAAATAATCCTCCCGAAACTCTCACAAACTTCCATCTCAATTATGTTCTTCATTGTTGGTGTGGACAGAGCTAAGTCGTGGTCACTCTCTCTTCGTCGTGTGCGACAAGGAGATTCCGGTGGAGTGGGGATTTCACCACTAGGAGCGTTCGGATACAGTCTGCACATAGACCCGGACTAACTCTTAGGACAGTGCTACGTGCGCGACTATCCCGGAGGCCGGTAACCTTTAATTTAAATTTTATTTCTTGCAGATCTTTAACAAAGAAAAGTGAAAAAATTCCAATAGTTTATACACACGCGCGCGCGCGTGCGTGTGCACAATATGGAGAATAGGCAAAGGCTTGAGGACCAAGTGGTTGTTGCCTAGAAACACCCTTTAAAAGGTTAAGGGTAATGTTCCAAAAGAAAAGGTCACAAGTTCGATCCCTCATCGGTTCAGAGGAAATATCAAAAATAAGATCTTAGAAATAACATTATTATTTTTCTGCAAAACCCACCCATAATTTGGGGAATAGTTTTCTTGCAAAATGTACTACATTGTTTGTGTGAAACCAACACCAGTTACTATAACTAACAGACTAGACACCAGTTACTATAAATGATTACTATACTCTTTAAAAGGAGCAACCATACTCTTTAAATTTGGCATTAATCTTTAAAGACTAGACACCGGTTACTATAACTAATAGAAGTTGGCCATGAAGTCTTATTAGGATGCATGCGCTCTAACTCTGGCATTTGGACATTCAACACCAGCACTAGCATAACATACAACTTCCATGGGTTGCCTGAAGAATGGTATAACACACTTTCTTGGCTAATTTTTTTAATGATCCAATCGGACTCTTCAGTCATTTTGGTCATCCTGTTGAACCTTGCTCTTCAAAGAACAATAAACCTATTACTATCCTCAAAGAAGACAATAATTCAACATCATCTAGCAATTGACAAGGAGAGGAGAAACTTTTCTGCTAGAATCTACTTCCAACGAAGCATTTATTTTTTTAAAGTTGGACATGTAAATGTGAAACAGTACTTAAATTGCCCCAAGTAATTCACCCAGTTTTTAGTCCACTCCACTGAAAGGTGTCATTTTCATCGCTGGTCACAACTTCATCCAATAAAGTCTTTTCTTTTAAATTCTTCTTGTTCCAATAAAGGTATATGCTGACTTTTTAAAAGTAGTAGATGGAGTATCGTGTGTACCTCATCCGAAGAACCGGCATGGATGTTGTAATCTTCTGCATTAATGTTATAAGCACATAGCTTTCTTTTCCTCATTGTTTAGGAAATTTAATAGTCTTTCAAACTCTCAACTTGAGAGAACAAAATGCATAAAAAATCGAGTTTCCAGATCTATAACCAAAATCAATTTCGGAAAAACAATAGAAGCAAACAAAAAATAATAAGAATAAATTTAATAACAAGAATAACAATACCTGAATTCTAATTAGTTCTTCAGTCGTGCATGCACCAAGCAAAACCTCCTTTCCTATTCAAAACCTAGATTCAGAGTTTCATGAACCATGAACAAATAGAACACCAAATTGACTAAGTTTAGATTAAAAAATAGAAGAAGAAGAAGAAAAAGAAGAAGAGGAAGAAGAGGAACTTACCTACGGCTGTGAATCTGATCAAAGAGCAAACCCCTTTTGTTCATCAAAGAGCAAAACCCCCTTTTGCTCTTGATGAACCACGAAATTACCTAGGACTGTGGTCGGATTCGATCGGCCCAAGGCGGCAAAATCTGAGAAAAAGAGATAAAAATAGAGAACCTAAGACTCCTTTCCCGCGCGTGAGATCCCGCGCGTGAGAGATGAAAATCTAAGAAGAGAGAGAAAGAGGGGTTTTGGCTCCAAATCCAACCGGCAAAATTTGGGGGCAAAAGACCCCGTCACCCATCTTATGTTTTAATATTTAATAGGAATAGGTTTTTATATAGGGTCCGACTATTGGCACCCCACCCATTTCTAAGTACACCCTAAATTAAATTAAAAAAAAAAAATCTAAAAGTCCTATTCTACCCCCCGCTGAGTACACCCCACTCTCCTCCCTCCCCCCTCCTCCTCCCCGCCGCCACTCCTCCTCCTCCGACCAGTCCCCCTCCTCCTCCCCGCTGCCTCTCCTCCCCCTCCGACCAGTCCCCCTCATCCTCCCGCCGCCCTCCTCCCCCTCCGCCGCATCTCCTCCGACCCCCCCGCATCTCCTCCCTCCCCCTCCCCCCCCTCCCTCCCGCCGCCTCCTCCTCCTCCTCCTCCGACCCTCCCCCCCTCCCCCGGCTCCTCCTCCTTCGTTCGAATTTTTTTGGGGTCGCGGTCGTCGGGGATCGGAGAGGGGGAAGAGGAGGAGGAGGAGGAGGAGGAGGAGGAGGCGGGTCGGGATGAGGGGGTCACGCCCTAGTACCGAAATACGGAGACGGACGAGGCCAGCTACACCATATGAGGTACGTGACGTCATACGGCGATCGTGGCTGTCAAGAGACTAGGGGTACATGCTACAATCAAGTCTCCTATGGTCCCACAGAGTTCTATGTCTCAATCAATCAACACAACATCAGCAATTAAATGAACATTAAAGGTAAAGCAGTAAGGCGTCCCCGACGCTTCATCAAAATGGTCATGAGAGACTAGCTTTAAACATAGCTATCTCAGAGAGTCATGAGCACAAAATTATACACAGCTGCAGTCTGTTTAGTTACAATTATGTACTGACACAAAATATCAAGTAATCCGGCTAACAGGTGCCGGTGGCTGAACGTCGCACAAAAGTATAAGCAAGAGTGGTGGAGAAGAAACCCACTCGAGTCCCCGACCAGCCATGCTCCTAGTATGCACCATGGATGTCAGGAAGAAGGATCGCGTCCTCTGGCTCTGCTACGAGATCTGGCCAAACAAAACCAGCGGGGTCAGCCCCAAATAGCAAGTACCGCCAAAGGGCACAAGAGCTAAGATAAAACCCAGTTATAATGATAAGAATAAAGCTTATGCTGCGGCTATAGGGTAGCGCTACATCGTCGGACCCATCTGGCACCCTTACAACCAAACAAGGACAAAAGGTGCCATGGAGCCGGGACGCGTCGCACTCTATGACCTTTACATAAGTTTACAGATATAAGTAAGAAGATCTCCTGGTCGTGACTTCGGTCGACGGACCATCGCAGCACGATAACCAACCCAACAATCAAACAAGAACATGGGTTGGATCACGTACCGCGGGGGCCATGTTCCTTAGTCATTCACAGGAGTAACACATCACAATCAAATTAAGGCTTCCGTTCGTAACTTCGGTCCGCAGCCTGTCATAGTACGATAACCAACCCAACAATCAAACAAGAACATGGGTTGGATCACGCACCATAACAGTCCGCTTTCCTCAGTTACTCGCGGAAGGTAAAAGAAAAATACAAGCAAGTCATTTTCACGGCCAGTCAAGTCTACGAGTTTCTAGTATGGCGAGGTTATCCCCGCATTAAATTATCAGAGTCCTCAGATCGTATCTTTCCAGCAAGGCTAGCCAACCCAGGGGTCCGCGTAGTCAAGTATTATTAAGCACAGGTCCCTCATAAGGCTACCTTGCAGGCACGAGTCCCCGTAGGGCTACCTTGCCAAAACTTATAATATATCAGGAAATAATCGGATACCGGCATCCACTCATTGCAGATGGCACAGTATCCGTGGTGACCAGCTGGCGCGTCGAGGCAATACCTCAAGGCGGCTGGTGTAACACGATCTCGGGATTCTGCCCTCTCCATGCATCTAATAGATTTAGTTGCCTAATTTAAACCCTATGTGAAATCTTGGATCCTCATGCTGTGGCCTGCATGATCATCCTCCTAGAATGTCGTACCGTAGTACGAGTACCCCAAGTGAGGATCCATGTCGATCAGTAGGTCGACACGTTCTACCCTCCTTAGTGTAATGCAACATTGCAAATGCGCCACGTGGGATTACGAGTCATTTGTCAAGCATGAACGAGAACCGGGACATTCAGGCACATGTAGCGAGTAGGAACACTTTGTTCTCCAAGGGTCAGATTCAAGCTCAGGACAAAAGGCGTAAGGATATATCGCATACACAAACCAATACATATACACGTATATAAGCCAAGGTAGCATGAAAAATGGAAAACCAGGGACAGGCTGACTAGGTACTAAGGCAAGGTCGGCCAACCAACGCGGGCGCGTCACATCCATGGCGGGCGCATGGCGGGCGAGGGCGCGTCACGAGCGCGGCCGGCCACACGGGCGCGGGAAGCGCCGGGCGCGGGCGGCCACGCAGGCGCGGGGAAAACGGCCGGGCGCGTGACGTCCACACAGGGGCGCGAACACGCGGGGGCGCGGACACGCGGGGCACGGACACGCGAGGGCGCGGGCCACGCAAGGCGCGGACACGCGAGGGCGCGGACCACGCAAGGCCGGGACACGCGAGGGGCGCGGAAGGCCGGCGTGACGTCCACACAGGGGCGCGAACACGCGGGGGCGGCCTGGTGCTGGAACCACGCGCGCGGGAGACCCGCGGGCGCGGGCACCACGCGGCGCGGGGGCGCGTCCTCCCATCAGCGCGGCGCGGGACGCGCGCGCGCGGAGGGCGCGGGACACAGGGGCGCGGACCTCCCATCAGCGCGGCGCGGGACGCGCGCGCGCGGAGGGCGCGGACACAGGACACTGTTCATCTTCTTCCCCTCAACCGAGAGGGAAGAACCATGAACCCTAAAAACTCCAAAAATCATAACTAAGTCAATTCTTAACCAAATTTTGATTTTCAAAGTTCAATCTTGAGTATAATTCAATTCTCTACAACATGGAACCATTAAAACTTGAAAATGGTGGAGTTTAGTAGATCAAAACCAAGGAAAACCGAAAAATGTTTAAAACCTAGATCTACAAAAATTAAAGCTTCCAATCAGAAAATTCCAAGTTCTAATCTAGTAGAGAATGAGGAGAAGAACAAGTTTTGGTAAAAATTTTGAAGGAAAACGAAAATGATGGATCTCTCCCTTGTGCAAGTTGATACTTGCCTTTGGTTGGGTGAAGGAAGTAAATGAGAGGAGTTATGAGGAATGAATGAGGGGAGAGAAAAGGAATGGGATTTTATATAAAAGCCTAAACCAAGTTGGTTCATGATGACCCAACGGGTTCAAGTGAACCGAGAACATGTCACCCAATTAGAGCCAAAACCGTAACTAAAATCACAGAAAATAAATTACGAAATATTATTTTGTCAAATTTGGGATATACCTGAAGAAATACAACAAAATAAATATCGTATAAATATACGTAAATACAAATAAGCAGTATACGTACTAAAAATACGTATTCCGGAATCAGGGATGACAGGGGGGGTCGGAGGAGGAGGAGGAGCCGGGGGGGGGGGGGGGGGGGGGGGGAAGGGTCGGAGGAGGAGGAGGAGGAGGAGGCGGCGGGTCGAGATGAGGGGGGGGGGGGGGTCGGAGGAGATGCGGCGGAGGGGGGGACTGGTCGGAGGGGGAGGAGAGGCGGCGGGGAGGAGGAGGGGGACTGGTCGAAGGAGGAGGAGAGGCGGCGGGGAGGAGGAGGAGCGGGGAGGGTGGAGAGTGGGGTGTACTCAGCGGGGGTAGAATAGGACTTTTAGGTTTTTTTTTTAATTTAATTTTGGGGTGTACTTAGAAATGCGTGGGGTGCCAATAGTCGGACCTTTTTATATAAATTGACTGATAGAGTCCGTCGAAAATAACTACTGTCACAGTCCGTCAATATTTGCGAACCTAAAGAGTCGAAAATTACTATTTTTGGCGTAGTACGAGAGAACAAATTTGTATGTAGTAAACTTGTGTGAACAGAATTGAGCGAGTAAACCAATTCACTTTGTAACACAAATTTCTTCTTGTAGGAGAAATTTGTATTTCTATTAGAAGCTATATTCTAACAAAATTTAACATATATAGCAGCAAGGAATTGAAACGTTATAAGTCTTGTAACAGAAAGCATAAGAGGTTTTTCTATATGGTAGAAGCTACCATATAGCAAATTTTCTTTAAGCAAAAAACCTTTAATATATGGCAATAATTTTCCTATAGAACGACTTGACTGTTATTTTATGTAACTATTTTTTGGTAATAAACAACATGTTGAAGTTTTGAAATGTTAACAGCAAAATTGAACATGTATTATATATATCTATTATACAAAACACAAAGGTTTTTGAATCTTATGACTGACTGTGCCAAGATAAAGAGTGGTTGGGATTTAATCTTGGTGAATCAACGGTTGTGAGGTTTTATAGGGAATCCAAATAGTGGGGTTTGCACTCATAATGGTTGTGGATGAACATTATTGAGAGTGGAGTTTTATGGAAATGAGCATTATTGAGAGTGGGGTTTTATGGGGAATCCAAAGAGTGGGGTTTGCACTCATAATGGTTGTGGATGAGCATTATTGAGAGTGGGATTTTATGGGGAATCCAAAGAAACTCACATACAGCAGTGGTTGGGATTTAATATTTTGATGGGGGCCTCATAATTATTATTGTTCGTATAAAATTGGGGGTCCAAGATTTTGAGGGAAATACCTTAAATGAACCTTGCCCTATGGGCACGGTTATGACTAATATATATATATATATATATATATAATATAATATATATATATATATTGAAGCAATGGGTACTTGTGGCAAACTCGTCTCCACTAAGACTCGAACTCTCGGCCACTTGAGCCGCATGCATCTCTCTTAACCACTAGACTAGAGGTCATTTACTTATATATATACTAGTCATAACCCGTGCCCATAGGGCATGGTTCATTTAAGGTATTCTCCCTCAAAATCTTGGACCCCAATTTTAAACGAACAATAATAATTATGAGGCCCCCATCAAAATATTAAATCCCAACTGCTGAATGTGAATTTTCTTTGGATTTTCCATAAAATCTCACTCTCAATAATGCTCATCTACAACCATTATGAGTGCAAACCCCACTCTTTGGATTCCCCATAAAACTCCACTCTCAATAATGCTCATTACCCAAAAACTCCACTCTCAATAATGCTCATCCACAACCATTATGAGTGCAAACCCCACTCTTTGGATTCTCCATAAAATCTCACAACCGTTGATTCACCAAGATTAAATCCCAACCACTCTTTATCTTGGCACAGTCAGTGATTCAAAAACCTTTGTGTTTGTAATATATATATATATATATATATATATATATATATATATATATATATATATATTTTTATATATATATATATATATATATATATATATTATATATATTCTAACCAAACCAAACTACAACTTAATGGCAACATTCTCAGTTGGATAAAAACAAAAAAAAACTAGTTATGCTAAAGAATTCCATGAATGTGAGAAAATTGTTTGTGAATGGTATGGTAGTAGCCATTTGGCTGACACAGAACATCCGACGAAGTTACCACTAGAATAGGAGATTAGTGTTTAGACCCAGAATTTAATACCAGTTTAGAGTTTAAGTCTTGACATATCCAATTGGAGAGTTTAGATCCTGAATTTTTATTCTTTTTTCTTTTTTCCCCATTGTACCCTTCCGTTCATGTATGATAATGAAATTATTTTTATATAGGCTAGAGAGGGTAACACGGGAAAAAGAAAATCGAATTTAAATATCCAAGGTCCAAATTCTCTAATTGGACATGTCAAAGCTTAAACTATAAACTGGTATAAAATTCAGGTTCTAAACTCTAATTAGCTGAGAAGGAACACAAGGAATATAAATAAATAATTTTTATATACTACTACAAGAATGTATTCAAATGACAGGTAGCCGATGAGGTCGCCACAGGCCAAAAATGGAATATATACCTTGTTGGGGCCCTCCAACCTTCCACTGCTACAATCTGCAAGAAGGCATGGAAATCGATACAGCCCAAAACCAAATAAGGTGTCGCAATGGGACTGCAATGTTTAAGAACTTGGAATGCTCCTTCTTGTTATGCACACAATTTTCTGCTCCACCCAAACGGCTCTGCATAACCCCCTCCAGATTGGAGTTAAGTTGGAAGGCTCTACAGGCCCGGTCCTATACTTTATGGGGCCTAGAGCGAAATATAGAAATGAGGCCCTTTTCACCTTATTTTTTTTTTCCACAACTCTATAGTCTTTCACACTAAAATGCTTTCAATCTCTACATCCTTCATTAGTTTGGTTCGATTCATTTATTAATTGAGTACATCTATTATTGTGGACAAAATGCTAAAAAAAACTGGTACGCCAATTAAAATTAGTAATTATTAAATTATATACTAATTTAATCCAAACTAAAATGAACAGATATAAAAGAAAGCAAGAAGTCTACAGTGCAGTTCTTTGTTGGTTTTGGTCACGAAAATTAAGTAATCAACTCACACCTTTTCATTGGCAAAGCTTGCAACAAAAGAAAAGGAGAAGATAGCCCCTTCTCCAAGGACCAGGACAGCAAGACTCAAAAATAATGACCCGTGATGTGACTACTGACTTGCTAATCCACTTGTTTGTGGCAATGCGTATATCATTAACCAAAGGTCCAAAGGGACCGAAGCTTGCAATCAAAATGTTTATAGAAAAAAATCAAGTAATCAAAATATTTTTGGTCCTTCTCCAACTTCAAGAGTCAAGACCCACGTGACTATACTGTCCCTACTGTGTCTCTACACACAACACTAAGTATACATATATTTTCACATTGCTAGTGTAACATAATTTCTCTTTGAGCCTTTCATACCTGGTAGTGGTCCATCGCAGGAGTAGATGGCCGACGCCAGTCGGAACCTCGGTCCGGGAGAGAGAGCAAAGAGTGTGTGAGAGAGAGAGACTAAGGAAATATTTATGGCAATTTTCTCTGTGTTTTTAAAAAAAAATCAGCTATTTGAGGCAGTTTCCATTTTTTTCGACCGTTTCAAATTTTTAAGGCAATTTCATTTTTTTCCGGAGACGAAGAGACGTAATACTTATGTGACTTTTTCCTATCCAGAAGTTTTTAGATCTGCTTTGATTTGCTATAATTTTTTGGCCTTTCTTTCCAATAAAAAATTTATTTGATAGTGGTTTATTTATATTTATGTAAAAATCGGGGGCCTTAAAAAATTGGGGGCCCAGGGCGGTCGCCCGCCTCGCCCCTGCCCTGGGCCAGCCCTGAGGCTCTACAATTTGCTATCGTGTGGTGGAGTCCTTTTGAACTCACATAATGCTTTTATTTGTTTCTAGAAGTTCTCGATTCTTCTTATGATACATTTTTTAATTATAAAAAGTCTTGTAAATACCTCAGGCCTATAAGCTTCCAACTGTTGGATGTAGGACAAGTGACGCAATCATGGCACAGTACTTGTAAGGCCCTTGAGCCTATGAATAGGGTGTGGAGGCTCGTTTGCTCCTCCCACGGAAACCTTGTAAACTTTATTTCATATAGTATCGATCTTTATAGTCATTACTATACTGATAGCATATCGACAATATACTGTTTGTACATATTAACATCCATATTTTCAGAGTCACGCCATTGGAAGACGGAGGCACACCATTGGAAGCTGAAGCTATGGGATTACAATTGGCTATGAAGATCCACAACATGTCAAATATCTCTCATTCAACCATTGAAGGTGATTGTAAGCAACTCATGGACACAATCAATTCCATGGGACTCTTCTTCACTATGGCGAGTCAGACATATTCCATCGAAGACGCAAGGACATTGAGAAGCTCGTCTGTTGATACAATCTTTGCACACGTGAACAGAACTGCTAACCACTGCGCTCATCAACTTATTCTCTTCTTCATTCTGTTTCTAATCAAGTTCTTATTACGAAGAACTCCCTCTTTGTATTTCTTCCCATGTCCTCCAAGACATGAGATACATTCCAGTTTAACTACTAATGCAACCATTTACTTTCAAAAAAAAAAAAAACCATATTTTCAGAGTTTTGTGTGTAATCTCTATAAATTCTATTTGTCCTCATTTGTTTCTACTTCTTTAACTAAAGTTTACTACCATATACAAACCTCACAACATATACATAAACTTTTATTTGACAAATCCATTTGAGATAGAGTTTCATTGAGTTGTAGAGTGATCAGATCCTTAAATTATTGTGAGAAGATCAAAATATTCTTATAAGAGCTTGAAGTTCCTAAGATTCGTATAAAGCTGTTGGTGCTTTCTTTGGTGCTTTCTTTACATGAAGAGAGCTTGCTCTCAACATGCCTTGTAAATTTTAGTCCCACATCGGAAATGCACCATGAGTTATCTCAACATATATACTTGGGTGTGTTGTTGAGAGATGCACATGGGGTGACCCTAAGGAGGGAACCATGTGGGTGATTTTACTAGGAGGTAAGAATAAGGCTCCAAGGATTAAGCATTAATGCTTTTGTCATTCTCTTGGATTAATTCCACTTGGAGCTAAGCCCCAAAGGGGCTTAGCGACTCGGACTCGGACTCGGACTCGGGCTCGGGCTCATGAGGCGTAATGTGGCGTTTTGTTGGCGCACTTTGCACTTAGCACGTTATGCGGTCTTTATGCGGCTCATGCGGTCCATGCAGCTCATGCGGCTCATGCGGCACCTGCTGCTGCCGCATGGAGGGCTACGCTGACTGTGCATTTCAAATCGGTTATGGAATGAATCAATGCGATTAATTCAGATCCTATCTTTATGGGATTTGAATTAATTTCGTTACTATATTTGTGGGATTTGAATTAATTCAGTTCCTATCTTTGTGGGATTAGAATTAATTCGTTGCTATCTTTTTGTGATTTGATTCAATCTTTCCATAACTGATGAGGCGGCTAGGGTTTCCTCCCTCTCTCTATAATACTCTCTTCTGGCCTCCTTTGTGAGGATAACGAAAATTAGAAGTCAGAAAAGGAGAAAGAGAGAGAGAGTTGCTGCCGCCATTGCAAGTCCATCCGAGGAGTCTGAACAGAGGTGACTTCGAGCGTTCCACAAGTTCTTCAACTTGCTGGTTCCTGGAAGCAGATCGTGTGGGGCGAATCTTGCTTTGAGCAACGGTGTTTTGACACCCCAGCATTGTTCTTCTTCTTCTCATCTCTCTAGATTTTGTAACTTGTTCTGTCCCAATTGCAACACGTTTGCAAGGAACAAGAGATCTTCTCTTTGCTATTTTTTCTCCTTCATATTGTAATTTGGCTATTTAGTTTTATTCGTAGATCTTGAGTTTGATCATCACAAAGTTTTGTGACATCTCAGATCTCGATTGCATTAGTTTTCATCTTTGATCAAGCCCCGGGACTAACAATCTCAAAGCAAGATCCGTATAGATGGAAAACATTAATGCTTCGCTCCTCCAATCGGACTTCTGCAAGTTGGAAAAGTTCGATGGAGAGCACTATCAAGTCTGGAAGAGAAAGGTGTACCTAACTCTTCAACTGAAAGACGTTGATCATGTTCTGTTGGAGGAAGAACCCTCTGTTCCAGACACTGGATCTACTGCCGCCATCAACGCGGCTACCAAACTCCAGGCCAAGTGGAGAAGGGAAAATAGCATCTGCAGGCTTTCATCCTGAATGCTATGGAGGACTCTCTGGCAGAATCATACTCAAAAAGGAACTTGCCAGAGACATATGGGAGTCTGTGGAAAATTTGTATGAAGAAGATAAGAACAGGAGCAAATATTTGTGGTTGAAAAATATCACAAATTGCTCTTTGAGGACGAAAAGTCCATGCTGCCACAGGTGAAGGAATTTCTGAAGCTGCGTCAGAAACTGGAAGACGAAGAGATGCCCCTTCCCGACAAGTTTGTCGTCGGAGGGATCGTCTCAAAACTTCCTGCTGGATGGAGTACCTTCTATGCAAGGATGCACAGAAAGAAGCTAGACATTAGCTTGGGAGATCTACTTCAAGAGATCCATGTTGAGGACGAGATGCGTTCTCAACAGAAGGTGGACACTCTGTCTAAACAGTTGGCTAAAGCCAATATGGTGCAAATGAGCCCAAGGGGAAGCAGGCGGCTTCTCATCCCAAGAAGAAGGACTTCACTAATCTGAAAGTGAAGGGTCCTTCTTTCAAGCAACAGAAGACTAAGTCCCACGTGACTTGTTATAATTGTGGCAAGAAAGGCCACTACAAGATGAATGCAGATCAAGCCTAAACAATCAGAGAAAGGTGAGCCTAATAAGGTTTTATTGGTTTCTAACGCTGTTGCTATGATCGGACAGGTCACAACTGTGGGGGTTGACTCTGACTGGTGGATAGACACTGGTGCGACTTGCCATGTCTGTTCAGGCAAGGAATGGTTCGTCACGTACCTGCCGATATTGAGAAGGTTGTCATGGCGAACCAGGCCCAAGCTGAAGTTCTGGGGATCGGGACCGTGGAACTGAAACTCACTTCTGGGAACACTCTGACGCTTCAAGGTGTGAAGCATGTTCCGGCGATTGCCAAGAACCTGATCTCTGGGAGCCTGCTCTGCAACGCAGGCTTGAGGATGGACATCAATGCTGGTCAGATGGTGTTGTCCAAGAAAGGAACATACTTCGGGAAGGCTTATCAAACCGAAGGCATGTTTAAAATTCAGCTTGTTAACCAGTTTGAAGACATTAATGCAGTTGCATTTTCTGATTATTCTCTTGAGTTGTGGCATAATAGACTAGGACATGTTCATTGTAAAGAATTAACAAAATGTCTAGTCTAGGACTTATCTCCAAATGTGGGGGTAAGGTGGAGAAGTGTGAGTGTGTGCTCAGACGAAGATCACAAGGAAACCCTTTTATCGGGTCAATAGAAGCACAGATCTTCTGGAGTTGGTGCACTCCGATATCTGTGACTTCAAACATTTCTCCACGAAGGCCGGGATGAAGTATTTCATAACCTTCATCGACGACTTCTCAAAATAGCGTTCGTCTACTTGCTCAAGTCCAAAGACGAAGCTTTCGAGAAGTTCAGAGAGTTCAGGGCCGAGGCTGAACGGCAGACTGGACAACAACTCAAGAGGCTGAGAAGTGATCGAGGTGGGGAGTACAGGTCTCATGAATTCGCATCGTTCTGCAAAGAACATGGAATCATATGCGAGACTACTGCTCCATATTCTCCTCAATCCAACGGAGTAGCAGAGAGGAAGAACCGACATTAACAGAAATGATGAATTCCATGCTGCTCACTGCAGGTCTTCCAAATGCTACTGGAGAGAAGCTGCATTAACGGCCACTTTCATTCTGAATAGAGTGCCATATGCAACTTCGGACGTAACTCCTCATGAACTCTGGTTCAAAGTCAGACCCAACTTGAATGTCATTCGAGTGTGGGGGTGTCTGGCGTATGTGAAGCTTCCAGATCTGAAGATTCAGAAGCTGGGGACAAGGACTACGAAGGCTATCTTCTTGGGGTATGCTGAGAAGAGTGATGCTCGGAGATTTCTTGATATTGAATCAAATCATATTATCGAATCTCGCGATGCTGAATACTTTGAAGACAAGTTCGCAAAAGACAAAAACATTGTTCTTTCGGACATTCCGGAAAATGATGTAGGTACTAATGAGACTGAAATCTCATACGAGCCAGTAGTCCAAGAAGAAGCTGTTGTTGATGAAACAACTCTTGCACCAGAACTCGCCGAGCCGTCAGCTAAGCGAGCGAGGAGACCGAAAGATTTCGGAGATGACTTTGTCACCTATCATGTGGAAGCAGATCCGCTTACCTATGATGAGGCGATGAAGACCAGAGATGCTATCTTCTGGAAGGAACAGTGAATGACGAGTTTGACTCTATCACCTCCAATAACACATGGGTGTTGGTAGATCTACCTGAAGGAGAAAAGCCTATTGGATGTAAATGGATCTTCAAGAAGAAGATGAAGGCAGATGGAACTATTGACAAGTTCAAGGCCAGGCTGGTCGCCAAGGATTTTCTCAGAAACAGGGGATAGACTACTTCGACACGTACGCTCCAGTAGCTCGGATGACCACCATCAGGATGTTAATCGCTCTAGCAGCTATACATAAGTTGGTGATACATCAGATGGATGTAAAGACAGCGTTCCTGAATGGGGAGCTGACCGAAGAGATTTACATGCAACAGCAGATGGATTTGTCGTCAAAGGTCTTGAAGACAAAGTCTGCAAGTTGGTGAAATCATTATATGGTTTGAAGCAAGCTCCCAAGATGTGGCATGAGAAGTTTGACAAAGTTATTAGGTCAAACGGCTACAGAGTCAGCGAGACGGACAAATGTGTTTACACAAAGTTCGCTGATGGAAGAGGAGTCATCGTTTGTCTGTACGTGGACGACATGCTAATCCTAGGTACGGATATAGGCTGTGTCACAGAGACAAAGAATTCCTCTCAACCAAGTTCAGTATGAAGGACTTGGGGGATGCAGATGTCATCTTGGGCATAAAGATCATCCGGACAGACACTGGAGTAGCGCTGTCACAATCTCACTATATTGAGAAGATGCTCACACGCTATGGGTATAAGGATCTTCCAGGGATCGATACGCCATACAGGTGTGATCAGAAGCTGAAGCCAAACTCGAGGAAAGCGTCAGGCAGCTGGAGTATTCTAGCTTTATCGGAAGTTTGATGTACGCAACTACTGCCACAAGGCCTGACATAGCTTTTGCCGTGGGAATGCTGAGTCGGTTCACAAGCAACCCAGGGGTTGAGCACTGGAAAGCTGTGAAGCGAGTATGAGATATCTCAAGAAACTCAGACATATGCACTGCACTACAACGGTATCCGACAGTAGTGGAAGGCTTCAGTGATGCTAGCTGGTGTTCAGAGGTGGAAAGCGAGAGATCCACAGGTGGATATGTCTTTTCCTTGGGTGGAGCTGCTATATCGTGGAAGTCGAAAAGAGACTATACTCTCTCGTTCCTCCATGGAATCTGAATTCTATGCACTTGAAACTGCAGCAGATGAAGCAGAATGGCTTCGGGAGCTCATGTATGATCTTCCAGTGGTTGGGGCTCAGATACCGGCGATACCGATATACTGTGACAACCAGGCGACTGCGGCGGTGGCATCAAATGACCTCTTCAACGGGAAGAAGAGGACTGTACGGTTGAAGCACAGGGCAGTACACGATCTTATCAAAAGAGGTGTAATTGCAGTGGTTGATGTTCGGAGTCAGGAGAACCTGGCAGATCCGTTCACAAAGGGCCTCAAGCGCCAGTTGGTCGATGACACAGCTTGTAAAATGGGCTTGAAGGCATTCTGATAGTGTGTCTTTGTAATCCTACCATAAAGTTTTATGCTATTAGTTCAAAGAGAAATCTACTAGGCATCTAACTTTTGGTTCAAAGGAGGATCACTGACTGGGAAACTATCAGGTAACAGTGGGTACTTGTTCTCTGGAACATGGAAGGGATACGGACCCATAACCACTGTTGTCTACTATGTATTTTTTGCGAAAAAACAAATCCTGTGGAAGGTTGGCTTAAACGCCTTAATGAGTTCTCAGGCAGAGTGAATGTCTGGTGTGCTTTACAGGAAGCACGGTAGAGCAGCACTACAAGGAGTGAAACTCCATGCTACAGTGGGATGACTCCACCATTAGGTTCCCAGGTAGGGTAATGCCTCGGCTTTGCAAGCCAAGTCATAGCGGCGTAGCACCGCAAATAGGCAGGTAGCCTAATGCTGTATGACGTAATTAAAGAGTTGTAGACAGCACTACAAAGGGGAGGATGGCCCCATGTTACAGTGGTACGACACCACGATGAGGTACCCAGGTAGGGGTAAAGCCTCGACATTGCAAGCCATGTCGTTGCGGCGTAACACCGCAAGGAAGCCTTAGGCTTCATGCTGGGTAGTTTGGCACTACAAAGAGGCTTGTGACCTCATGCTACAGTAGTATGACACTACGATGAGGTTCCCAGTAGGGGTAATGCCTCGGCTTCAGGCCATGTCATAGCGGCGTAGCACCGCAAGGAAGCGCAAGGCTTCATGCCATATCTCTTTAATAAAGAACTCACCTATAGTGTATGGAAAGAGATATCAGGCCGTCTCTTGAGGGTAAACTTGTAGACGCCCAAAATTATACACTGAAACCAGGCTGGCACAGGGCCTTTAATGTGCAGCCAGAAGCACACGTAACTACACTTTGTGAGTGGGAAGAATTACAATTGTGGTGCAAATTCAAGGCGTAGTCCATTCTTGTATCACATTATTATTTAACCCATGCGGGAAGATTCAAGTCGTCAGCGACATCTATCCTAATGCAAAATGGACAGTTACTGTGGGGAACGCTCAACCCTGGACACATATATATGTTGTGATATGTGGGGGATTGTTGGTGCTTTCTTTGGTGCTTTCTTTACATGAAGAAGCTTGCTCTCAACATGCCTTGTAAATTTTAGTCCCACATCGAAAATGCACCATGAGTTATCTCAACATATATACTTGGGTGTGTTGTTGAGAGATGCACATGGGGTGGTGACCCTAAGGAGGGAACCATGTGGGTGATTTTACTAGGAGGTAAGAATAAGGCTCCAAGGATTAAGCATTAATGCTTTTGTCATTCTCTTGGTTTAATTCCACTTGGAGCTAAGCCCCAAAGGGGCTTAGCGACTCGGACTCGGACTCGGACTCGGACTCGGGCTCGGGCTCATGAGGCGTAATGTGGCATTTTGTTGGCGCACTTTGCACTTAGCACGTCAGCAGTCATGCGGTCTTTATGCGGCTCATATGCGGCCATGCGGTCTTATGCGACATGCGGCTCATATGCGGCTCATGCGGCATGCGGCCATGCGGTTCATGCGGCTCATGCGGCCATACGGCTCATGCGGTCCATGCGGCTCATGCGGCTCATGCGGTCCATGCGGTCCATGCGGCTCATGCGGCTCATGCGGTCCATGCGGCTCATGCGGCTCATGCGTCCATGCGGCTCATGCGGCACATGCGGCACATGCGGCCCAAGCGGTCCATGCGGCCAGGCTGCTGCTGCTGCTGCCGCATGGGCTACGCTGACTGTGCAGATTTCAAATCGGTTATGGAAAGGGTGAATCAATGCGATTAATTCAGATCCTATCTTTATGGGATTTGAATTAATTTCGTTACTATATTTGTGGGATTTGAATTAATTCAGTTCCTATCTTTGTGTTTGAATTAATTCGTTGCTATCTTTTTGATTGATTCAATCTTTCCATAACTGATGAGGCGGCTAGGGTTTCCTCCCTCTCTATAATACTCTCTTCTGGCCTCCTTTGTGAGGATAACGAAAATTAGAAGTCAGAAAAGGAGAAAGAGAGAGATTGCTGCCGCCATTGCAAGTCCATCCGAGGAGTCTGAACAGAGGTGACTTCGAGCGTTCCACAAGTTCTTCAACTTGCTGGTTCCTGGAAGCAGATCGTGTGGGGCGAATCTTGCTTTGAGCAACGGTGTTTTGACACCCAGCATTGTTCTTCTTCTTCTCATCTCTCTAGATTATTGTAACTTGTTCTGTCCCAATTGCAACACGTTTGCAAGGAAGAACAAGAGATCTTCTCTTTGCTATTTTTTCTCCTTCATATTGTAATTTGGCTATTTAGTTTTATTCGTAGATCTTGAGTTTGATCATCACAAAGTTTTGTGTGACATCTCAGATCTCGATTGCATTAGTTTTCATCTTTGATCAAGCCCCCGGGACTAACAAAGCTTGTGTAGAAGTCGGCGAATCCCTCAAATCAAAACTTTTGTATAAGAAGTCGACGAGGCCTTCGAATCAAATAAGTTCGCAAGTGTAACTATTTTCGTAATAATAAATTAAAGCCATATAGAGTTTCGAATTGGAGTGACTCAGGTAGGGTACTGTATATAGGGTGTTAGTGTATTTTATCATTTCCAACACTTAATCTAAATTGTACATTTGATCTCTTAATTGTACTTATATTCATTAAACCCTATTTACCCTCTGTATGGTGCTTTCAACTCTTTCTTCTTGGTTATGTGAATTGGGCTACTTCATATTGCTACAAGAGAGAGGATGTTATATATTTTTTTTTTCAAAGTGCAATCCTAAAACATATTATTCATTTACACACAAAATCTTAAAATATGCTTAAAACAGAATAAGAGTACATAAAAATTGAGTTACACCAGACCCGAACTGCAAGGCGTGCGTTGCCCCCCGATTCTTGTTAACTATATAAGGGTATCTTTGGGGGTCCATGGTGTCAACACTCCCAAGTTGCATGATAATTGGATCACTAATTAGGACTATACATATAATTTAGGAGACATAATCTCAACATTGTCCATAAAAATAGATCATATTTTTATATTAAAAGATAGAAATAATTCAAGAATAGATAAGACAAAGAAAAGTGGATAGAAAAATGTAGATTTTTAATGTAAAAACTAATTGTTAGATGAAAAAATTTAAAAAAAAAAAACAAAAAAAGGAATCACTACTACGAAAACGCTACAGTCTAGCATTTTTTTTCCACAAATATACTAGACGGTCTAACATTTTTACAATAAGGCCGTGTTTGATTGGGCATTTTTTCCATGAAAAATTTTCATCACAAATTTTACACCAATTGTAGTGTTTGACAGCTTATATTTTTCATGGAATTATTTTTTCAAAAAACTATCATTTTCCATATTTTCTTCTAAATGGTGGGAAATGAAACTTGTCAAACCCATAGGAAAATATCATTTTCCATGGAAAATAATGACAATCAAACACCCAAATTAAGTTTTCCATGAATTTTTTTTTAAAATTCTATGAAAATTTTCTCCTAGGAAAATAATTATATGGAATTAATTTCTTTTCCACATATTTTTCACCTTGCAATCAACACACCGTAAGTAAACCATTCTGTATGGATGTCGTACGTACTACATACTTTTGGAAAATAAGCTGGTTGTTTAGAATGCACCTTTCTTGATGATAGATTATTTAGGTTATTTATAAGGGCACATCATATTTTGATCAGGGCTATCTCATTTCTAAGTTTGATTTATTTACAAGTTTGTCGTTGAAAAAAAATATACTCCCTTTTCTAGGTATAAAAGTCAATTCTTCTATTTTTGCTCGTCTTCTTCCTCAACACATCCAATAACAGGAAGAACAGAACAAAATTATGGGATGTGTTTTCTTCTCATTTTTTTTTCTTCTCCACCATTTTCATCCTCACCATCTCCATCAAAACCCTAATTTCCTTCTCATTTTTAATTTCAATGGAACCCAAAGGCTTCATAATGTACAAACCCTAATATTAGTGGAAATCCTAATATTGGTGTTCAACAAGTGCAAACAAGAAGAACAATATTAATGGACTTGCTGTTCAACAAATGCAAACAAGAAGAACAATAATGGACTTGTTGTTCAACAAGTACAAACTATGACTGCCTAATTTTCTGGCAGTCCTACAAACTGATAGGCTGCCAGAAATAGTGTCAGACATACTTCACATCAAGAGAAACCAAGGACTGCCACAAATTCTGGCAGTAAACCAAGGACTGTCACAATTTCTGGCAGTCCTTACTTAGACAGTCATATCAATTTGTAGGACTGCCAGAAAATTAGGCAGTCCTAATCGACGCGAGATTTTTTTCGATCGTGTTTACTTGAGTTTAATTCAAATGGATAATTTTTCACTCCGAATGTAATTGGGGTTTAATTCAAATGGACTACAAATAATTGAAATAACATTGTAATGTATACTTGGATTTTCGAAATAAATTATTAGAATTTTGGAAAGAGAGGGAGAAAGTATTAGAGATTCTATCTTGTTTGAGAGGACCGTTTGGGTGCCATCGAAGGGATAGAGTGGAGAATGGTGGACAAGAAGATAAGAAGATGATGTTGCTTAGGGAGGGAGGAAATGATGGAGGAGAAGGAAGAAGAAGATGAGAGGAAATAGGGGTTTGGAAGAGAGAGAGTGGAATGTTAAAATGAAACTAAAATTTGGGGTTTGCGGAAGAGGGGGTTGGGTTGGAACAGTCCTATGAGTAAAAAAAATGGACTGTCCTGAATAATTTTTCTCCAAACCTGGATCAATGATTATTTTTTAAAATTAACATCCACAATAAGTGAAATCTATATTTTATAGAAGAAAGAAAATATTTGGTAAAATTTTTTTGGAGATAATAAATCTGCTCCCGGTTTATTGTACCAACTCTCATCATCTCATGCAAAAGCTGCACTCTATGCATGCAAAAGCTGCAGCACGTTAAAGGGACAGCAGCTTTTAGAAGCGACGCACTCCACACATGCCAGGTTGAAAAAGGTGGTCTCGCTTTATGTGGTCTTTTTTGCTAAACGTACCTACAAAAAGCTGTTGCTAATTATATGTTTGTTGAAAAATTTGCTCACTTTGTCTCTTAAATTCTCCCGTGACACCAATTGATATAGGGAACTGTAATTCTCAAAAAAAGAAAGAAAAAAAAAAGAAAGTTTTTTACTATGTCAAAATATTTTCAAAACAAAAATCCTAAGGAACTCATGAGTTTTTAATTTCAAAGACTCGATCAGTCGTTGGATTATATATATCTCAGTTTTTTTAAATTTTTTTAAAGAGCTAAACAGAAAAAAAAATCAAGCACCTAATTGTAAAAAACAATGCCATGTGTCATACATTATACGTTTTGATGCTGCTAATATTCAGAGGATGTCGTATTCAAATAATCTACATAGATTTTATATCTTATACTACCGGACTATGTACCATCCAATGGATTGTGTTCTTCGCCAGTTCGGGGTGGTACAAATAATTCATGACAATGTCTTCCATATAGTTCGGGGGTACAAATAATTCTTCCATATAGTTCGGGGTGGTACAAATAATTCTTCGCCAGTTCGGGTGGTTTAAATAATCTACATAGATTTTATATCTTTTATATATATATATATATATATATATATAATATATATATAGTTCGGGGTGGTACAAATAATTCTTCGCCAGTTCGGGGTGGTTTAAATAATCTACATAGATTTTATATCTTTTATATATATATATATATATATATATATATATATATATATATATATATATATATATATAGTTCGGGGTGGTACAAATAATTCTTCGCCAGTTCGGGGTGGTTTAAATAATCTACATAGATTTTATATCTTTTATATATATATATATATATATATTTTTTTTTTTATTTATATATATATATATATATATATATATATATATATCTATATATATATATATATATGACAATGTCATCCATATAGTTCTAAATGCACGTGTATATAAAAAAAAAACCAATAGTTCTAAATGCACAAATGTCTACCAAGCTGGGCTTACTGGCATCCTTACACAAACCATATATATAGTCTAACCAAACCGAACTACAACTTTAAATGGCAAACATTCTCAGTTGGATAAAAATAAAATAAAAACTAGTTATGCTAAAGAATTCCATAAATGCGAGAAAATTGTTTGTGATGTGGCAGTAGCCATTTGGCTGACACAGAACATCCGACGAAGTTACCACTAGAACAGGAGAGCCGGAAGGAACGGGCTAATTAGTGTTTAGACCCAGAATTTTATGTCAACTTTACAGTTTAAGTCCTGATATGTTCAATTGCACAGTTTAGATCCTAAACTTTTATTTTGTTTTTTTTTCTCATTGTACCCTTCCGTTTATGTATGATAATGAATTTTTTAATATAGGTTAGAGAGGGCAAAATGGAAAAAAAGAAAACCAAATTTAGATATCCAAGGTCTAAATTCTCCAATTAGACATGTCAAGACTTAAAATATAAACTGGTATAAAATTCAGCTTCTAAACTCTAATTAGCTGAGAAGGAACAGTACAAGGAATATATAATAAATATTTTTTATATACTACTACAAGAATGTATTCAAATGTCAGTTACCAAAAATGGAATATATACCTTGTTGGGGCCCTCCAACCTTCGTTGCTGCAATCTGCAAAAAGGCATGGAAATCAATACAGCCCAAAACCAATAAGGTGTTGCAATGGGACTGCAATGTTTAAGAACTTGGAAGGCTCCTTCTTGTTATGCACAAAAATTTCTGCTCCACCCAAACGGCTCTGCATAACCCCCTCCAGATGCTTTTTTTGTTTCTAGAAGTTCTCGATTCTTCTTATCATGCATTTTTTTTAATTAAAAAGTCTTGTAAATACCTTAGGCCTATAAGCTTCCAACTGTTGGATGTAGGACAACTGACACAATCATGGCACACTTGTAAGGCCCTTGAGCCTATGAATAGGATGGGGAGGCTCATTTGCTCCTCCCACGAAAACCTTGTAATTAGCTTTATTTCATATAGTATATCGATCTTTTACTCCACTCTTCTCTTCAGTTCTTAGCAGTATAGCTAAGTCCATTCAAGGGAAGTTTGCACGAAGCTTTGAGCTTTGAGGTAGAACGTGCAATACGCGACTGAAGTGTAGGCGAGAACACTAAGTCCGTGACAAATGGTATCAGAGCAAAGGTTGACCATCGTCATGTCGTCATCTGATGTCGTCTAGGGGAGTTCCAAATCACGCAAAAAGAGGCCCAAGAATACCAAGAGGGACAAGAGCAATGAGCCGTCTATGGAGCATGCCCTTGACGAATTAGAGTCCCGCATAGAGCTAATGTTAGCCCAATGACTACATCGTGTTTTTGAATATGGCTAATCAGTTCAGTTTAACATATTGATGTCACTAATATTCATATACTCACTATCATGTTGCTACTTAAACTTAGCATTGTCCTAATTGTCCTATATTATATTGCTATGGTTGTATTGTACTGCAACATATTTTGCTGGGCTAACATGTATTTGTAGACATGCAGTAAGCATGATCTAACATGATCAAACCAGGACATAGGCAATGAAGAATTGATGTTGGACCAAGACGGCGTCATACAAAGAGATTTCTCCGAACCGCCTAGCGACCTATCCGGGGCCTCGCATCGGGGATTCCGCTGCCCGGTCAGCGGACAGGGGTCGAGGGGGCAGCGCCCCCCGTCGGGAGTTTGGGGGCGAAGCCCCCGAAAGGTATTCAGATTTCCAGATCTGTTTATCTTCGGACGACTGCTGTCAAGGAAAAAGACGTCTTCAGGACTGCTCAAATATCAAAAGAAATGCGTCATCAAATCAAAAGGGCTCTTAGTTTTCCTATTTGTTCCAAGTCTGTAATCTTCAATTTATTGAGTCTAGAAGAATGTGTACGTTGAGTCGCACTGAGTCATCTCAACCCCTAGATATATCTCTCCAAGCTCTACCATACAACAGACCAATTCCTGAACCAAGCCCAAGCTCCACAAAGCCCAAAAGCCCAATGGACCAATTCTGTCTTCTGGAGATAGAGTTCGGGCCGAACTCTGCCTCCACACAGAGTTGGGCCCGAACTCTGTCCCCTGATTTCCAGCACCCTGATTTTTAGGGCCTGCTTGCTACAAGCTGTCCAACGTTCGAAAATTTGAATTCTTGGGACAGAATTCTGGCCGAATTCCGCCTCCCCAGAGTATAAATAGAGCTTGAATTCTTTCATTTCAAATCATCTCTTACCTTCAAATATTTAAGCTTTCTAAGCTCTACTACTCCAAGCCTCATTCTTCCATATATCCGCCACAACTCTCCTTAGCCTAAGGTGCTCAGTGCGATATCAGCTAGAAGTTGTGTGCAAGAGTGAAAGAAAAGTTACTTGGACAATTCCAAGTTTTGCCACCTGCGAATCTGTAATAAGTTGGCGTGCTCTTCTGAGTAAGGCACGTGGTTGTACACTATTTCACAAATAGTGGATTTCAATCCTGAGCTGGAGTTCTCAGGCCTGGACTAGTCCTCCACGAGAGAAACCAGGTTAATACTGCTGTGTTTGCGTATGCTCTTATGATCTTTATTTACTTCCGCATTTCTCTCTGATTTATTTACTATCTTGATAGTTGTTTTGTGGAGGTGATATAGAGTTAATTTTTATTTGGTGATTATCGACACAAACTCTATTCACCCCCTCTAGAGTTGCCTACACGTTATTTCAATTGGTATCAGAGCAAGGTCTCTATTGTTAGGCTTAAACATCCTTAGAGTAGATCCTTGTTTATTTGTGTATGGCATCGTATTCTTCCTCCTCCGATGAAGAGGATTTTACTTCTAGTAGCATTGACAATCATGTTTCTTCTAAATGCAATAAGTGCTCTAAGTGGAAAGCCATGGCTAACCAATCCTTAAAGTTTGCTAAGGCTTTTCATTCTACAAATGAAGAACTTATAGAAAAGGTTATTCATTTAGATGAAGCTAATGAGTTTTTGAGAAATGAAAACAATGATTTATTATCTAGACTTGACTCTCAAAACTCATCTTGTGTTTCTTTAAAGAGTTTAAATGATTCTTTAATTTTGAAAATCAAATCCCTTTCCTCATCAATAGAAGATCTTAAGAAGCAAGCACATGAGCTAAATCATTTGCATGATTCTTCTATTGACTCTTTAAAGAAACAAATGATGATTTTATTTCTAGAATTGCTTTATTTGAAAAAGAAAATTATGCTTTAAATGCTAAATTTGATTCTCTTACTTGTTTGCATAATGATTTGCTATTAGAACATGATATTCTTAAGACCAAATTCATGCATGCTCACTCTAGAAATATTCATCATTCTAGTATGTCACATGTTCATAATCATGCTCATTCTGATACATGTGCACACACTAGTATTAGGGTTATGGTCCCCAACTTATACGGCCACCAAAAGAGAGGTTTTCTCTTTTTCTCTTCTGCATCCCCATCAACAGAAAGAGAGGGACAAAGGATTCGGATTCCTCTTTGTCATTAAGGGTCGTAGCAAGTTGGAAGATCGAACCCAATAAAGAGACGTTCGCTTCAAGATCTATCAAGTCTAGCAATGGATTCAGGTACGCTTCCGCAATCTAATTTATGTTCTTCATCTCATAAATCGACAGGGTACAATAAATTTCTAACAAGTGGTATCAGAGCCTCCTTGTTTGATTTATGAGATTGAAGGTTTAGATTTAATTTTTGTTGTTGTTTAGGAACCCTAGATCGTAAGATCTAATTTAATTTAGGGTTTTGATTGTTCGATCAAATTTTTTATGATCCAGAGTAATATGGCCTTTTGTTGCAAATGTTCTTTAATGTTGTTTTAAAGAAAAATAAAATAATAATTATAATCATCCGATTTAAGGTTCTGATTTTTTTATCAATAAGTCGAATTCATCCGATTTAGGGTTCTTCATATTCATTATCATATTTTACAATGGATTCAGTTTGGATGGGATCGGCATATAAGCATTGGTTCTGTGAAAATTTGCATATCAGAAGTTCTCAGGTGAAAAGTTTAAATATTTAAATATGCAGAGGTTCTCAGGTGAAAAGCTTCTGAATTGCTAATAGTGAATATGGAGGATGGAATCGGCTAAGCTTTATATGCAAACTTATGCATATGGATATTTAACACATATATAACTTTGCATATATGTATTAAATATGCAGAGGTTCTCAGGTGAAAAGCTTCTGAATTGCTAATAAGTGAATATGGAGGATGGGATCGGCTAAGCTTCTGATGTGCAGGATTTAAATTGCTAATAAGTTTGCATATTTAAATCCAGCACATCAGAAGCTTTAAATATTGTATAAATCATAAAGGCATTGGATGATTACCTTCTCTAAGGTTTATTAGAAGAATATCTTCTCTCTGGATATATATTTTTAATAGATAAATTTTTGTGTAATCTTTATAGATTATCTGATGTAATCTTTTGATGCACATATTCAGTATAATCTAATCGATTGATTATTATTAATTTAAATATGCATGTACATAAGATTTTGGATATGATTCAGTTTTATAAAATTTAGTCAACATTCAATTTTTTTGGTGCCTTTTGTGACTAGCAATAGTTGTCTAATATTCTAAATAGACCCATTGAAACAAGATGTTGCCAAAGTGACCTCTCTTGCGTAGATTGTCTATGAGGGATGTTTGATGTTTATGTGTGTACATTCATGCGGGTATTAGCCGGCCCAAAAAAGGTTAATACTTGGCCGAATTGCACATACTTGTGGTGATAAATGTGTGACAATTATACGGTTTACATGTGAATAATAACTCGATCCAAAGATAGGCTTATTATTTGACATGACTTATTGTCAACGTTTGATCACTACACCAAGAGTACCACTTGCAGTTAATATCACTGTCCAAAGACTTGATATTAATGATGTACTAGGTATCTTGAGATGGGGTTCACCATTATTTGAATTTGTTTGACTATATTTTACTCTTTGGTTATTAATTAGAACATATTTATTTATTTATTTTTGTTCTCTTTTCAGTTAATGTTGCTATAATATCTGCCAATACGAATTCAATTTCCATGCTTAGTGGGATAAATTTTAAGGGCAAAAAGAAAAAAATACAGAAGCTGCTGAGGGCCTGGCCCAAAAGAAACAACAATATAAAACTAAGGGTTGTTTCTTTTGTGACAAGTCAGGACACATAAGGAAAAGTACATTTCTCAATTTGGTCTGTTCTGAGGTTAATTTAGCTTCAGTACCTAGAAACACATGGTGGTTAGATTCTGGTGCTACTACCCACATTAATGTTTCTAGACAAGGTTGTCTGAGCTACCGAAAGCCAATTGATGGTGAAAGATACATCTATGTGGGTGACGGCAAGTCGGTAGAAGTGGAAGCAATAGGACATTTTAGGTTATTATTGGGAACCAGTTATTATTTGGATTTGATAGACACTTTTATTGTACCGTCTTTTATGTAGCGCCCCGCTTTCGATAGGCGACGGAACTTCATAATATGCTAGCACCGAGTCAGATCGGCCGGGAACTTAGATGGCCATCTGACTCGATCGCTAAGCTTGGTAAACGTTAACGCCTTGCGGCATCGATTCAAATCGATTTGGACGGAAGTTACGAGAATCGATCCAACTAATGGAACGACTTCTGTTGGAATAAGTCCTAGATGCAGCGGGCTGCGTCTCGGCGAGTGAGCTCTCTATAAGAGTCCCTTCGACGGGACCGGACCGCTGTATGGTTTTCTTGGAGCTTTGTCGCTGGGCTTGATTGAAGTACTTTCGCATCGTTTTCATGGATGCAATTACAAATTTTGATGCAAGGGGAAAAGAAGAAAATCTAACAAAGTGTTGATGCATTACAGGAGCTCGCGTAACTAAGGATTGACGTTGCGTAGCGCTTCGACGACCTGCACAAAGCAAAGTGATCGGTGGGTGATTCGGCCTTCTTTTCTATTCCGTCTCGCAAACTTATTCCTTGCTTCGAATTCATTCAAATCGAACGATGCCAAGTTAATTGCATGCCAATCCACTAAGTCAAGAACTCGGGAAAAACGTATCGATTTACAAATACAAGTTTTTCACATAAACCAGAAAGTTTAAGGTTTATGGAAAAAGATAGACTATTTCAAGTGCTGCAAAATATTATGAAACGTCGATCGTGGGTTATGATGCCTCGGACAGTTTGGTGCCTGCGGGACGCTAAATCGAGAGTACGGTTTCGGGAAAATGATTGATGAGTTGGGGGAAAATGATAATGTCGTTCAATACTGTCCGTGCTATACAAAACTGCTTGCACATATTAAACTGTTCACGCATTGGCATGGTCATGGACGGCTTGTGCACAAGTTGATCTTTCCTCGATGCGGTATCCGGGGCATCGGAACCGAATCGACCTAGAGGAAAAATTAAAGTCGTGCTTCGGCACGAGGCATTACGGGACCTGCAGCAGGGCTTGCAACCCACGCTGACAGGCACGTCGTAATGCCATATAAAGTCCCACGATGTGTAACATCAATGACCGCATATAAGATAGTAGCATGCTCACCTATTGTCTTATGCAGGTGTAAATATTATCTCTGTTTTCATGCAGGGACGAGCACGGCCGTGGTAAGAAATATGATAAACTGCTATAGTTTACTGTATGCTTTATTACGCAAAGATGGCTATCGAATATGAACTGAATTCATTTAGTTCTAATAGAAAGACAACTCTAAAGCATGCCTACCCTAACAATCAGAGTCGGTTTAGACGAGTGGGTTCGTCTCGTCCACTTAGCAAGTGTGCTAATCTCATTCCCCCCCAATTTTCTCAGGTACGACGGGCGCGCTCAACTAAACTGGAGCTGAAGTACGGAGAGGCGTTTTGAAGCTCTTCCTATGCTGAAGTATTTTGAAGCCAATTCAAGTCGACGGCTTATGTACAAAGGGGCGAATGTATGGGACGGCAAGCGTTAGTTCAGGCAACTTGTCGAATGTATCTTCTTTCTGTTTTCAATCAATGTAGCCGCAACGGCATCCAATGTAAATTACGACTTGTACTTCGTTGCAAGCTATGAATGAAAAGCATTTCTATCTTCCTATACTGCGTCTTATATTCTGATATGATTTGTGAAGTTTCGACTTGGCGTATTTATATCAAAATCAAAAGATAACCATTTGAGAACTTGTCATCTTGCCTTGCACGAGCGCAACTCCAGGCTCGTGCGGCATCACGCCTTAGCGAGGACGATCGAATCGGCAAAGTAACACCGGGGACGAACGGTTTGTCGACTCGGGGCGTGACAAATTGGTATCAGAGCACAGTTATGTTTCCTCAGATTTTCAAAGATGTTTCATGGTTGGAATGTCCGTTGCGATGGCTCGATTGAATGCTTGTCGACATGCTGCGTGAAATAAAAGTTCCATACAGGTAAGCCCGTAGATATTTTGAAAAATACTAACGGGTTTACTATGTTTTGTAGGAATGACTAAGAAAAGGAACAATCCCCCCCAACCCAAACTGTAGATAGTACGTCGAGCACAAAAAGTACTGAGCCTAGCGAGACACTATGCAGAAGATGCTACAGTTGATGGAGCTGCAGCAGCAGCAGCTTCAGACACAATTTAAAGCCCAATTCGAGGCACAAAAACAGATGAATGCCCTGACTCAGATAGTGAGCAGAATGGCGGGCAATACCAAGACGACGGACGAAGAGACCGAAAAAGGCAAGGCGATCAAGAAGAAAACGAGGAAGAAGAAGCTCAACAGCAAATGATAAGTTCTTCTTCCTTGTTCAAGGCCAAGGAGTTTCGCAAGATGAATCCACCGAAGTTCAACGGCCGAGCAGAGCCTGATGTGATCGGGGATGGCTTACGGAGATGGAGGACCCGTTTAATCTGCTTAGCATTGAAGGGTCCCAGAGAGTAACTTGTGCAGCGTTACAGCTGCAACTGAGGGCGCACGACTGGTGGGGAGCTAAAAAGCAGAAAATATACGAAGCCGATACAGACGCCACGATTTCCTGGAAGATATTCAAGTAAGCTTTCCTTGAATAATACGTTCCTCGCGTGGTCCGTCGTCAAAAAGAAGACGAGTTCATGATGTTGCGACAGGGAAATATGCCTGTCGAAGATTACGACTCGAGCTTCTCAAAGCTGGCGAAGTTTGCCGGCGCCTTCCTGCCCAACAAGGAAGCATGGTGTGAACGCTTCCAACAAGGCCTGAACGACGAACTGCGAAGGGACGTCATGAACCAACGATGCCGAACTTATCGTGAATCCTACGAAGCCGCACTTGATAGTGAACGGATCTTGGCCGCATGTCACAAAGGGCCGTGCTGTCGTTCGCAACAATTTCAACAAGCGTCCTAATGATGCTGAGGATCGGAAGTACACAAGCGTCCAAACACGTTTGAGAATCGGCGTCCGTTTTCGGGATTACACTGCAATATCTGTCGCAGGGATGGGCATCGCCAGAGTGATTGTTACTACAGAATATGTTTCGGGTGTGGCGAGAAGGGCCATTCAAAGTCGCAATGTATGAGAACTATTCCGATCCAACAGAACCCACCGAGGAACGTCCCGAATCCGCATAAAGCACCGATACTGCAAGGCACGAATGCGGTGCCCATCAACCAACAGAACCAACGCCACGGAGCTCAAGGCCGAGTTTATGCCTTAACTCGGGACGAGGCGCTTGCGTCCGATACGGTTGTAACAGGTATATTACTCTACAAAGATATACCTGCTCGAGTATTATTCGATTCGGGTGCACGCATAGCTTTATATCTGCTGATTTTGCGAGAGAAAATAAAATAACCATGCAATCACTAGATATAAATATTAGCGTTTGTACTCCGTCGGGAGTCGATATGCCCGCAAACTTTATTTGTAGGGATGGCCACATTTGCATCGGAGGAAGATATCTATCCTTGGATGCCGTCGTACTAGACATCAAAGATTACGACGTAATCCTGGGCATGGATTGGTTGGGCGCTTGCCGTGTAACGATCGAGTACGCGGAGAAGAGAGTGGTGTTTCGTCTTTCTGGCGAGACAGAGTTCTCCTATTTGCGGTACGGTCTCGAAGACGGCAATGATGTGTCGGCAATCTCGGCGAGGCGTATGCTGCGTTCCGGCTGCGGGATACTTGGCATCAGTCCGAGACACGCGGAAGGATAATACAACACAATGCAGACTGATGTTGTGGCAGACTTTCTCGATGTTTTTCCTGATGAGATGCCAGGGATGCCGCCGGATCGAGAAATTGAATTCAGCATCGACACCTTTCGGATACACGGCCGATATCCAAGGCGCCTTACCGAATGGCTCCAGCAGAACTGAAGGAACTGAAGGTGCAATTACAAGAGTTGCTAGACCGCGGATTTATTCGCCCTAGCGTCTCTCCGTGGGAGCTCCCGTACTATTCGTGAAGAAGAAAGATGGGTCGTTGCGGCTATGCATCGACTATCGGGAACTCAACAAGGCGACCGTACGAAACAAGTATCCTTTGCCGCGAATCGATGACTTGTTTGACCAACTGCAAGGCGCGGCAATATTTCAAAAATCTATCTTCGTTCAGGCTATCATCAATTGAAGATCAAGTCCGACGACATATCGAAGTCTGCCTTCCGCACTCGATATGGTCATTACGAATTCCTCGTGCTGTTCGGTTTGACGAATGCCCCTGCCGCGTTCATGGATCTGATGAACCGAGTCTTCCGACCTCAAATAGATAAATTTGTAGTCGTATTCATCGACGATATCCTTGTCTACTCAAAGAATCGGGAAGAGCATGCAGAACATTTGAAGACGGTGCTGCAGATTCTGCGTGAAAACAAATTGTACGCCAAGCAGAGTAAGCGCGAGTTCTAGATGAGTAGCGTGACATTCCTCGGGCACGTAATCTGCCGAAGGTGTCACGGTGGACCCAAAGAAGATTGATGCGGTGGTGGATTGGAAACGACCTGCCTCGGCTAGCGACATTCGGAGTTTCCTGGGCTTAGCGGGCTACTACCGTAGGTTCGTGCGAAGCTTTTCAAAACTAGCGTCGCCTCTAACTCGCCTCACCCAGAAGGGAGTAGTATTTGAATGGAGCGACGACTGTGAATCCAGCTTTCAAGAGTTGAAGCAACGGCTCGACTCAGCTCCAATCCTTGCACTTCCAGACGGTCCAGAAGGCTTTCAGATATTCAGCGACGCTCGGGAACTGTCCTCGGGTGCGTACTCATGCAGAGAGACAAAGTCATCTCCTATGCTTCACGGCAGTTGAAGCAGCACGAGAAAAACTACCCGACGCACGACCTAGAATTGGCGACGATCGTCTTTGCGCTGAAGTTATGGCGGCACTACCTCTATGGTGTGGCATGCAGAATCTACACAGATCACAAAAGCCTGAAGTACTTATTTACACAACGGAAGCTCAACCTACGACAGTGACGTTGGCTCGAACTCATAAAAGATTACGAGCTAACGATCGAGTATACACCGGGCAAGGGAAACGTGGTGGCCGACGCACTCAGCAGAATGTTTATGGGAACACTAGCCATAAACAAGGAGATAAAGCGAGACCTTGAAGCGATGGGTATCGAACTCGGAATTGAGTATCGACACCTGCACCTAGCTCAACTGAAGTTAGGATCGAGCCTGCTTAGCAAGATAAAGACCGCACAGGGGACGACTCATTCCTGAAGAAAATGTGCGAGCTGATTTCAACGGGAAGGGCGACTGACTTTGCGGAAGACGGAGACGGGACGATGCGACTAAAGGGAAGGCTCTGCATTCCTGAAACTGCCGAACTCAGAAAAGAAATTCTGACGGAGGTGCACTATGCGAAGTACTCGTTACATCCTGGAAGCACCAAGATGTACAAGGACTTGCGCAAAACTTTTGGTGGCACGGCATGAAGAAAGACGTGGCTACGTTCGTATCGCAATGCATGGCGTGTCAGCAGGTGAAGAGGAACACCAACGGCCAGGCGGCGAGCTGCAGAACATCCCCATTCCCGAGTGGAAGTGGGACAATATCTCGATGGATTTCATTGTGGAATTTTCGAAGACGCCGCGGGGGAATGACGCGATTTGGGTCATTGTTGATAGATTGACCAAGTCGGCTCACTTCATCGCAATTAAAGTAGGATGGGGCGTCGATCGGTTAGCACAAATCTACGTCGATGAGATTGTTCGACTGCACGGGTACCTGCCTCTATAATTTCGGACAGAGACGGGCGATTCCTATCGCGTTTCTGGACGAGCCTCCAAGCGGCGATGGAGACCAAACTGAACTTTAGTTCGGCATACCATCCCCAAACAGACGGTCAGACAGAGAGGTAAATCAGATCTTAGAAGATATGTTGCGTCTGTGTGCGATCGACCTAAAGACTAGTTGGGATACGCATTTGCGCTTGCGGAGTTTGCGTATAACAATAGTTATCAGTCGAGCATTCAGATGGCTCCATACGAAGCGCTCTACGGGAGGAAGTGCCGTTCGTCGATATGCTGGGATGAAGTCGGAGAGCGACAAGTGCTTGGACCGGAACTGGTGGAGCAGGCCGTCGAAAAGGTTCGCTTGATTCGAGATAGACTCCGCATCGCGCAAAGTCGACAAAAGAGCTACGCAGATCTTCGTCAACGTCCGCTAGAGTTCTTGGTCGGGGACCATGTGTTTCTGAAAGTAACGCCCATGCGCGGTGTGCGGTTCGGCGTTAAAGGCAAGTTGAGCCCGAGATTTGTAGGCCCCTTCGAGATCATTGAACGAGTTGCGACGGTTGCTTATCGGATCGCACTACCTCCTGCCTTAGCTGATGTGCACGATGTTTTCCACGTTTCACAACTACAAAAATACGTGCACGATCCAAGTCATGTGGTTAGATTCGATCAGTTGGAGCTACGTACTGACTTGTCTTATTCGGAGGAGCCATTCAAATTTTGGACCGCAAGGAAAAGGTGCTGTGAAATCGGTCGATGTCCTTGGTCCGCGTGCTTTGGCGGAACCATTCAGTCGAGGAGTCGACGTGGGAGATGGAGGCGGAGATGAAAGAGAAGTACCCCGCGTTGTTTGTCTAAATTAAGGTCAGACCCTTGTTCTTAAGTTTCGGGACGAAACTTTTTCTTAGTGGTATATTATGTAGCGCCCTGCTTTCGATAGGCGACGGAACTTCATAATATGCTAGAGCCGAGTCAGATCGGCCGAGAACTTAGATGGCCATCTGACTCGATCGCTAAGCTTGGTAAACGTTAACGCCTTGCGGCATCGATTCAAATCGATTTGGACGGAAGTTACGAGAATCGATCCAACTAATGGAATGACTTCTGTTGGAATAAGTCCTAGATGCAGCGGCTGCGTCTCGGCGAGTGAGCTCTCTATAAGAGTCCCTTCGACGGGACCGGACCGCTGTATGGTTTGCTTGGAGCTTTGCCGCTGGGCTTGATTGAAGTGCTTTCGCGTCATTTTCATGGATGCAATTACAAATTTCGATGCAAGGGAAAAAGAAGAAAATCTAACAAAGTGTTGATGCATTGCAGGAGCTCGCGTAACTAAGGATTGACATTGCGTAGCGCTTCGACGACCTGCACAAAGCAAAGTGATCGGTGGGTGATTCGACCTTCTTTTCTATTCCGTCCTGCAAACTTATTCCTTGCTTTGAATTCATTCAAATCGAACGATGCCAAGTTAATTGCATGCCAATCCACTAAGTCAAGAACTCGGAAAAACGTATCGATTTACAAATACAAGTTTTTCACATAAACCAGAAAGTTTAAGGTTTACGAAAAAGATAGACTATTTCAAGTGCTGCAAATATTATGAAACGTCGATCGTGGGTTATGATGCCTCGAACAATTTGGTGCCTGCGGACGCTAAATCGAGAGTACGGTTTCAGGGAAAATAATTGATGCATGAGTTGGGAGAAAATGATAATGTCGTTCAATACTGTCCGTGCTATACAAAAACTGCTTGCACATATTAAACTGTTCACGCATTGGCATGGTCATGGACGGCTTGTGCACAAGTTGATCTTTCCTCGATGCGGTATCCGGGGCATCGGAAACGAATCGACCTAGGAGGAAAAATTAAAGTCGTGCTTCGGTGCGAGGCATTACGGGACCTGCAGCTGGGCTTGCAACCCACGCTGACAGGCACGTCGTAATGCCATATAAAGTCCCACGTGATGTGTAACATCAATGACCGCATATAAGATAGTAGCATGCTCACCTATTGTCTTATGCAGGTGTAAATATTATCTCTGTTTTAATGCATGGACGAGCACGACCGTGGTAAGAAATATGATAAACTGCTATAGTTCACTGTATGCTTTATTACGCAAAGATGGCTATCGAATATGAACTGAATTCATTTAGTTCTAATAGAAAGACAACTCTAAAGCATGCCTACCCTAACAATCAGAGTCGATTTAGACGAGTGGGTTCATCTCGTCCACTTAGCAAGTGTGCTAATCCCATTCCCCCAATTTCCCCAGGTGCGACGGGCGCGCTCAACTAAACTGGAGCTGAAGTACGGAAGGCGTTTTGAAGCTCTTCCTATGCTGAAGTATTTTGAAGCCAATTCAAGTCGACGGCTTATGTATAAAGGGGCGAATGTATGGGACGGCAAGCGTTAGTTCAACAACTTGTCGAATGTATCTTCTTTTTGTTTTCAATCAATGTAGCCGCAACGGCATCCAATGTAAATTATGACTTGCACTTCGTTGCAAGCTATGAATGAAAGCATTTCTATCTTCCTATACTGCGTCTTATATTCTGATGTGATTTGTGAAGTTTCGACTTGGCGTATTTATATCAAAATCAAAAGATAACCATTTGAGAACTTGTCATCTTGCCTTGCACGAGCGCAACTCCAGGCTCGTGCGGCATCACGCCTTAGCGAGGACGATCGAATCGGCAAAGTAACACCGGGGACGAACGGTTTGTCGACTCGGGGCGTGACATTTTAGACGGAATTTAGTTTCAGTTTCCTTACTGGACAAATCTGGTTATCATTGTTCATTTGGAAACAATAAGTTTAGTCTATCTTTAAATTCAAATATTGTTGGTAGTGGTTCCCTTAATGTTTATGATAACCTATATTCACTTGAAACTATTGCATCTTACAATGAAACCTTGCATGTGGAGTCACGTGGTACTAAACGCAAAATTAATAATGAAAATTGAGCCTCATGGCACAAGCGATTAGGTCACATCTGTAACTCCACTTTTCTGAAATATTGTAGAAATTAAAATTTTCTATTGATTCATGAATTGGGTATATTTTTTATATATTTTGCATGGTTGAAATAACATCTTACTAATCATATATTTTATTGGGCTAATTGCCATTAAACAAATTGTTTGGGCCTAAGCCGCAGCCCATTCAACCTTTCTCTTTTTAAAACAAACAAACTTTCTAAAGCCCATGACAGAGCTGAGTTTTGTTAACTTCTCAAGCCTTCTTCTTAATTCCTGTGGAGAAGGAATTGGAAGCTTCACAAATTCAAATTCCTAACGGCCTAGGAGAGTGGCCATGTGCTCCCCTCTCCACTGTTGTAACAACCTGTCAGAGTTTTCCCGCCAGTTGGCTAGCCTCATTCTCACGCCACTAATCGACTATTTAAGGCCTCTTCTTCTCTCTGTTGATTGGACAAATTCCTCTCTGCTTCCATTTCATTTCTTCGAATTTGCTCTGGATAGCCATGGTGATGGTAGCTTGAGGTTCAAGACAGCAATGGCGGCCATTGATGTGCAATCTTGGTAAAATTCTGATCATGTCATCTTTTATTATTCGAATTGAATGGATCGAACAATGGTTGGATTGATTGGTTTTAACTCAAGAGTTATTGATCGAACTCTGATTTCGAGTTGGAATGGATTGATTCCTAAGCATTTGATCGATTGTTCATTCGATCAATCACTCATGTATAGCTTCACAAATTTCTGACCCTGAGGTGTTTGTTTGTTTGCCTCAATGATCTAAATCGGTTATGACAGATCCTAATCGAGCTCGTTGATTCCATCTCAAAGATCATTCATATTTTCTCAAACTGTTCTTAATTTGTTTCTGCTCAGAGAATTGAGGTGAGGTTTTCCTTTGAACCTAGAGTGCATCACCTTGATAATTTTTCCTATCATGGATCTTATATTTGGACCTGTGTGTTTTAGAATGGTTGTTCTCAGTAAGCAGGACATTTGACCTTCGATTTATTGGCAGTATAGGAAGTCGAATTGGTGAGTATCAATACTTCCTATTTTGATCTAGAGAGGGTTTGGAAATTGTTGTTTATTGTGATGCTTTTGAACCAGGCTTGCTCACTAATTCAGTCTCTATATTGTGGAAGCACTTAGAGGTATACTCCAACTTATATCTCTAATTGTCCTTTTTAGAATGCCTATACATCTCAGTGAAACTGAGATGGTTTTAGTAAGCTTGGGAAGTAATCTGGGAAATCTCTTTATTCTCTAAAACTAGAATTTCATGTTCTGCCAGGGTGCTCTTCCCTGTTATTCTAAGTTGTGGGGATGTTATTTGGGTTTGGCCTCATATTATTTGAACTGTGAATTTTGGACTTATGTGATTCGAGTAGTGATGAGATTAGCATATTGATATCAATTTCCTCTCAGTGGAACTAGGAAGAAGTCTCAGTGAAAATTGAGACTGTTTCCAGTTGAGCCAGGGATGGGTTGGGAAATTGTGCAAGTCATGTATCATCACATTCGAATTGTTTTTCCTGGGTAGTAACTTGATTTGAAGTGGGGACAAGAGTTCAGCTGAACCTGGAACTCTGGTTTGGGTTTACCTATTGTTATGGGATGCTTGTTGGTTCAATGCTTACTGCAAGTGTGAACTATGCAGTATTTTGTTTCAGACTTCTCCCTGTGAACCTGGGGATTACTATGCAACTGTTTCCATTGACTATTCAGTCCAAACAGGAATGAATGCGCCAGGGCATATCATTGACCTGTTTATACCTGGGGTGTATGTCATGTTGCAGTTCAGTTTGTTAGCATCTTTTGAATGGTTCAAGCTGGTTTCAGAATGGAATAAGTATTGGGAAGTTCATAGTTGAACTAGTGTTGGAACCTGTGATGATACCTTTATCTTTCTCAGGAGAAATCTTGAGATCTTTTCTTTTATTTCAGTCCATAGAGGCTGCAGAGAACCTGGGATCCTTACCTGGGTATGGCAGTTAGTTCAACATCTTTGATTTTCCACCTAGAAATATTGGCAGCAAGATGAGACAATTGGTTGTTGACTAATATTGTGCTAGAGTTTAATTGTTAATTTTAAACTTGGAATCATGTGGGTATTGGGTTTTCAACATGATGATTCCTCCTGGAATCTGAAGTCTCATTTCTTTTCACCCTATGATTTGTGGTGCAATTCTGAGAACTTAATTCTCAGGAATCAGAGGTATAGCTCAGAATTCTGGGAACTTAATCCTCAGAAATCTGAGACTTGGCTCAGGATTCTGAGAACTTGAGTCCAGGAATCAGAGAATTGACTCAGAAGTTCTGAGATGACTTCCAAGTTGCACTTCAAATATTTTCAGTCTGTCATAGCTTGGTTAGTCCTTTCTTCTAAAAACTATTGGAAGGGAGGTTTGAATCACTGGTAAGTTTTGTATTATTAATTCTTATGAGTTTTAAAGGTTAGAACCAATGTAAGTTTTGAAACTCTAGATTCTGGAATAGTAGGTCATGTACCAAGTTCTTGGTTATAACAAGGTATTAGATTTCCAACAGGTTAATTATAGAGTTTTCATTCTTAAGGTAAGTTAATTGCTCTTTTGTACTTAGGTTATGAGGGCTTGGCAAGTTTAATAGACACCCTATCATTGTTAGTTTCTTTTGTACATTGTTTCATAGTAGAATCATGTATTATACTTATTATTAGAATTCTTCCTAGTTGGAATATTAGTCAATGATCTTGATACTCTATAAAAATCCTAAGGACTGAGTTTAGATTAGAAATTACTTATAGATTTTCTTAAACCAATTAGAATTAGCTGTGTATTAATCAACTTGTACACATCATTATCATACAGGAGGATACAGCTCTTTGTTACTTGTACTTCCTTGGAGCAAGGCAAGTACACTCTACGGTTTTGTACTTTACATTATTTCCCTGTACTTCCTTGAGTGACACAATTGCAACACGTCATGTCTTTCTGGTATGTTCTCTTGTCTTATTACTTGTATCTGGGGAGGGGAAATATACTATCTATGTGACCAATCCCAAGTACAACTCAGGTGTGTTTTAGCTTAGACCCCGCATCGTGCACGCGGGTCCTAAGTCACCATTCATGTGCTTTCAGGTGCTTTCAGGTTCTTACCCTAGCCGGTCACATATTTAGTTATATTTCAAATACATTACACATGTTCAGGAGATTACCTTGTGCTTATTTCCTGTGATCATGTTCTTTCAGGTGCTTACATATCATGTCTTTCATGTTCTTACCATGTTCTTTCATGTACTTTACCCTGTCACTTATTCACTGTATTTTCCTGTACTTTCCATGTTCCCTTGTACTCATTTCATGATGTCTTGTTCATTACCTAGATTGTACTTGCTCCGCTCCTGACTGGATATGTTATGATAGGTGAGATGGAGGCTTTGTGTGACACATACTATGGACAGGATACTGCCTTCCCTACTGAGCCAGCTGGAGCTGCTTGTGACCTAGAGGCTGCAGAGGCCTAGTACTTCATTTAGTTTTCCATTTATCTTTCCATGTATTGAGACTAGCAGACTTATAGTTGAATTGTAAAAAATTCAGATATTGTATCTCTTTTCTAGTTGGGACACATTATATAGATGCTGTGATTCTATACTTTCATTTATCTGGTTAGTTTCCCTAGATTGGTACAGCTTACTTCATTGTGTCTAACAATGAAGGCTGGGCGTGTCCGACTCGTGTCCGATTATTCGGGAGCGGGTCGTGACATGTTTTTAGTGGTGGCCCATGCAGGTCTATCCTAATGGTACCTAGGACTTAGCGTACTATTGGGGGACTTGATTTACACTAGGAAACTTGATCACAGCATAGGAAAATCGGAAAATAAGGGTATATCAGGTATATCAGGTGTATCAGGTATTTTGATATTCTATAAACACTTGTTGTATGTAGGTCTAGGTTATTTTAACAGTTTTCTGTTTTTCAGATAGTTCAAAAGCATGCGACACTAGAACTGTCAATTCACCTGCACTTGACGTTTTCGAGCTTCCACTACCTTCTATCACTCTACTATCCCCATGGGTAGTACGTAGTTGACGGAGACGTCTGAAGGGTCCCTTGGCAACCAGAGGAAGCAGGCCACCCTTTCCAAGTCAGACTTGTGGATACACTCTCCGAGCCAGGAAGGACTTCTGATTTCCAGACGCTCAGGCACTTGGACTTTTCCGATACCGAGCGCATATCTTGTACCAGAGAGCCGATCGAGAACCTAAGCCGCCACTGAAGATCATCTCAGCATGTGAGGATCCGACTTTTCTGAAATTAGAGCTACCAGCCTGGAGATCCAGAATGTACGCAGACAATGGAACGAAACCGGAAGCTGAAGCTCATGAAAGACATGAAGACTTAGTTGAAGATAACAACTACCCTGGACCCGCAAAGCATCACAACACTCGGTCAGCATTTCTTCGGTCACATCACCAGTCGCATTATCAGGAGCAGATCTCAGCAGCCAGCACGCCAGCAGCCATATATTCCTGCCAGAATCCTGCACTTCAGCCCCAGCAGGAGATTCAGATTCAGATCCAGCCGACAATCATTTACAATTTCTGCCACCTCTCAGATGCCACTATGAAGAGTGCCGCAAAAGACGGAGGCTATGCCTGCACTGCAGATCGTCTGCCCACCAAGTCAAGAACTGCCCGGAGGCCACTGATCACGCTGCCCAAGGACGAACGCAAGAAGCACAAGGACTACAACAGGGGGGACCCGCCTCTCCAGATGCAACAATCACATGAAGCACTACCGCAGGGATCAACCTATGTCAGGACAATTGAAGAAGGTTAGAGAGATCTCCATTCCGGAGGAATACTGTAGACAGATTGAAGACAGAAGATTTCTTTTGCATGGTTGGGAAACCATGTATCTGACTAGCAATCCAGCCTCTCCTTAAAATCCTCTTAGCATCTAGATCATTTCTTCAAACTTCTTGTTTCTATTTTGAAATCTTGGTTGATGTCGAAACTTATTTCGAGATATTGTTTCCTACTTAGATAAACTTGTTTCAGATCCCAAATCGATAAATTGTTTGAAATTCATTATTCGATACTGTTGGCATATTCATCATTCCTGACCTTGTTTCCTAGTAGTGGCTCCTATTTGCAAATTTTGAAATCCTGTTCCTCATTCGAAACTTGTGTAAGCTTCGTCCTATTCAGGACATTGTGGAGGATTCCTTTGAAGGTTTGAATATTTCTTTTCCTATTTTGGGATTATGACTCGTTCTCTATATAAAAACTTGTTTTCCATTCATGATTTTTTTTTGAGAGTTGTTGTCCACTACTTTGTTTCGATCTTGCTTCATACTCGTTTCAGTCTTCTATTCAAGGTTTATTGAAATTTGGTTTTCTAATCGTGATTTTGAGATCCTGTTTCCTATTCGGAACCTTGCTTTCCTTCGAGATTTTGCCTCCGATTCGAGAATTTGTTTTGTTCACGACCTTATTTGACCTCGTTCCTATTTTGAGATTTCGCTTGTTTCATACTCACCATTCAATGCTTGTTCCCTATTCTCTGCTTGATACCCTATTTCTCCTCACTAGTCATGACCTTGCTTCTTGTTCGAGAATTACTTTCTATCTACAATTTTGTGGATATTTTAGTTCTAATGAGACTTTGTATACTATTGGAGATCTCATTTCCATTCGGGATCTGTCCGAGATTTTGTCGTTACTTGAGATTTTGTTGAACTTCGTTTCCAATGCGCGATTTAATTCTTATTTTGCGACATTGTCTTATATTTGATGCCTTGCTACTGTTCATCCTTCGAGACTCTGTTATCCCTTCGGAATAATGTCCTATATATGGAATCTTGTTACCATTCCGGATATCAGTTGATATTCCATCATAATTTGAAACTTTGTCCTGTCTGATCTCCCTGGCTGCCCTTTTGTACCCACTGATTGGATCCTTGTCATTTTTAGTATCTAATAAACTCGTGTTTTCTAACAGTCAGGTAACTTCACCATTTCAGTGACTTGGACTATTGAAATTCATTTTGAATTCCTTGAAACTCTTTTGAAATTCCTAGGGATAAAGTCGAGAGGCTATTCGATGACCTACTATGGCATGACAGTTGCGCGCTGCAGCCATTAGCTGGATTATGGAGACTGAGGGTTCACTGCAGCCAGTAGCGCACTGGCGAGGCAGGAACTCTAAGTTGAAGTAATTTCAGACACCCATAGGTTTTCGAGGATTGTCGAGACTTGTCATATTCTTCACATCTTGATCTCTTGGGTTGTTTCGTCAATGATTGTTGGAAAATGGATAAGGTTGATAGAGTATTTGGAGACATATTGTTATTTGAGTCACGGAGCCGAAAGTCCACTGCAGTCAGATACATATTGGCGGGGTAGGGATTCTAAGCAAAGTGATTTCAGATACCAATATGTTCTTGGATATTCTGGAGACTATAATCCCTTTTCATATGATTATTCGTTTTCGAGAATCACAAATCCTTGCATGTTCACCCTGATTTGATACTGTATCTCCTGAGTATTTCGTACGTTCCTCAAATCAACCCTTGCTAATTACCTTCTAGTATTGTATCGTTAGATCATTGTTTTTCAAATTATACATTTTGATTCCATTCTTCGTTTGTGTCTTGTCTAAATTTTGATCTTAAATCATGTCATCTGACCATGATTTTTCTATCTTGTGCTAGCCACCTGTGTTAAACTGTCGATTTTTATCGTACTTAATATTTGTGTTCATGATGTTGCTCCTCTAAGTTGTAATTGAAATTCCTTCCACTTCGTGACTAATTGATCCTCGATCCTTGTCAAAGCGTGATATTCCAAACTTCTTATGTGTACTTGGACTCAAGGCTCAGAGCGTCGTGGATCGACAGAAGCACTAGGCGGACAACAGCAGATGGTCATCGGAGTTCGCAGCTAGAAGCAAAGTGTTCCTGGAGAATCTCGTCGACCAGAGGCACCATTCGTTTGGCAGAGGCGGGAAGCTCAGTCCGAGATTCATCGGACCTTTCTACGTGACGGTCCGGATTGGCGAGGTGGCGTATCGACTGGCGCTTCCAGCTAGCTGGAGGGAGTGCATGACGTCTTCCACGTGTCTCGGCTCCGACGTTACATTCCAGACCCCAGCCATGTGGTGGACTATTCCGAGCTAGAGGTGGTCCCGAGGTTGACTTATGAGGAGCGGCCAGTAGAGATCCTGGACCGGAGGGAGAAGCGACTGCGGAACCAGACCATTCCTCTTGTCCGCGTCATGTGGAGGCACCACTCTCCGGGAGAGTCCACATGGGAGCGTGAGGACGAGATGCGTGAGTGATATCCTAGTTTGTTCACTTGAGTGCTTTGTATTTCATACATTTTTTTTTGAATTCAATAAACAACTCTTTGGATTCACTATTTTTTGATTTTCTGTGTCTACATTCCAATTTCGAGGGCGAAATTTTTCAAGGGGGAGAGATTTGTAACTCCACTTTTCTGAAATATTGTAGAAATTAAATTTTTCTATTGATTCATGAATTGGGTATATTTTTTTATATATTTTGCATGGTTGAAATAACATCTTACTAATCATATATTTATTGGGCTAATTGCCATTAAACAAATTGTTTGGGCCTAAGCCGCAGCCCATTCAACCTTTCTCTTTTTAAAAAAACAAACTTTCTAAAGCCCATGACAGAGCTGAGTTTTGTTTCTCAAGCCTTCTTCTTAATTCCTGTGGAGAAGGAATTGGAAGCTTCACAAATTCAAATTCCTAACGGCCTAGGAGAGTGGCCATGTGCTCCCCTCTCCACTGTTGTAACAACCTGTCAGAGTTTTCCCGCCAGTTGGCTAGCCTCATTCTCACGCCACTAATCGACTATTTAAGGCCTCTTCTTCTCTCTGTTGATTGGACAATTCCTCTCTGCTTCCATTTCATTTCTTCGAATTTGCTCTGGATAGCCATGGTGATGGTAGCTTGAGGTTCAAGACAGCAATGGCGGCCATTGATGTGCAATCTTGGTAAAATTCTGATCATGTCATCTTTATTATTCGAATTGAATGGATCGAACAATGGTTGGATTGATTGGTTTTAACTCAAGAGTTATTGATCGAACTCTGATTTCGAGTTGGAATGGATTGATTCCTAAGCTTTGATCGATTGTTCATTCGATCACTCATGTATAGCTTCACAAATTTCTGACCCTGAGGTGTTTGTTTGTTTGCCTCAATGATCTAAATCGGTTATGACAGATCCTAATCGAGCTCGTTGATTCCATCTCAAAGATCATTCACATTTTCTCAAACTGTTCTTAATTTGTTTCTGCTCAGAGAATTGAGGTGAGGTTTTCCTTTGAACCTAGAGTGCATCACCTTGATAATTTTTCCTATCATGGATCTTATATTTGGACCTGTGTGTTTTAGAATGGTTGTTCTCAGTAAGCAGGACATTTGACCTTCGATTTATTGGCAGTATAGGAAGTCGAATTGGTGAGTATCAATACTTCCTATTTTGATCTAGAGAGGGTTTGGAAATTGTTGTTTATTGTGATGCTTTTGAACCAGGCTTGCTCACTAATTCAGTCTCTATATTGTGGAAGCACTTAGAGGTATACTCCAACTTATATCTTAATTGTCCTTTTTAGAATGCCTATACATCTCAGTGAAACTGAGATGGTTTTAGTAAGCTTGGGAAGTAATCTGGGAAATCTCTTTATTCTCTAAAACTAGAATTTCATGTTCTGCCAGGGTGCTCTCCTGTTATTCTAAGTTGGGGGATGTTATTTGGGTGGCCTCATATTATTTGAAC
>JANAVB010027145.1:0-40222 GCA_029216955.1 Iris pallida
CCCCCTCACCGACCCCTCCCCACCCCACCCACCCATACCCCACCCCCTGACCCCCCTCCCGACTCCCCTCCCGACAGCACCCACCCCCACCTGAACCTCCCCCACACCACCACCCCCTCCACGACCCCCCCGACAGCCCCCTCCCCGACAGCACCACCCCCCATCCCCCTCTCCGACCCCCCCTCCACCCCTTCCTTCCGGCCCCAATGACAGCCGACCGCCACCCCCCGAAACCCACCCCGCCGGCCCCAGCGACAGCCGACCCCCTACCAACCCGAAACCCTATATGTTATGCTAAACAGAGAGAGAGAGAGAGAGAGGGAGAGGAGAGAGAGCATACTTGAGAGAGAGATATCCCCTCGGAGAGAGCTTCGCCGGAGAATGTGACCCGTCGGAGAGAGCTCACCGGAGAAAGAGAGAGAGAAAGAGAGAGAAGGGGAAGAGAGAGAGTTTTTTGGGGGGAATGAAAATTTTTCTTCCGTCGGTTCAATTTAAGTTAGGTTACAGTATTTAGCGACGGATTACCGACGGATATATCCGTCGGTAGATAGTCGCTAAATACCTACTAGATTACCGATGGAAAAGTCCGTCGCTAGATAGAGGCTAATTTAGTGCGCTATTTTCTTTAGATTTTGCCGCCACAATGTGCGACATATTAGCAACGGACATGAATCCGTCGCTAAAGTTGCATCAAATGTGCGACGGATGTGCGACTGATTTTGACACAAAAAACTAAAAAAATTATCCATTGCTTTCTGACGGTAGCCCGTCACAACGTAGTCGCGAGACCGTCGCTATCGTTGACGGATACGATCCGTCGCTAATCGTCCGTCGTCAGATTGCTGTATTTTAGTAGTGCAATCTCTCCGTAACCATCATCAAGCTCTGCCTCATGGCCTCGGTCTGCTCACTACAACAAAAAATCCTTTTAATGACGGCTAAAAAGCGTCATTAATGACATACCATGACGCTTTTTTTCTTCAAAACAAGCATTATGAAAACGGGTGTTATAAATATTTTTTAAAATCGTTATAAAAAACCCGTCATGGAAAGTTCCTATAAAGCGTTATGAATAGTTAATATATAGTGCACAATTCAGGACATTTTTAAAACGTTATGAATAGATAATATGTATAGGCTCAATGCAGCACATTTATAACACTTTATACTATTCAAATTAACATATTTATAACGCTCTATACTGCACGTTATATATTATATTCCAAAAAATTAATATTATATATCACCATCTTTATTACATTTGTCAAAATAGAGTACATATCAACATCATCATTACATTCTCAAAATAGAATATCCAAATACATATATACATTTACAACTACCAAAATTGTCCACATCAAAACTTGGCCACATTAAAATTGTCCACAGAACATGTAGCAAAACCCTGAAAAGATAAAAACAAGGTTCAATATACTTTGTAATGTAATGTGAAAATTACAAGAAATGAAGGACTTGTACACATTTTTTAAACTTTAAAATGAGAAGAGGACTTGTCACAATTGCAAGTAATTAATAATTTGATAAGTTTTGTGAAGTTTATACAAATGTGTAGGCATTCTAGATTATTCAAATCAAAATTAGAAACAGAATCTGGCTTGACATATATTCGCATATCAATGTACATTTTATACAGGAAAGACAAACAAGGCTAGAAGATAAGTACCTTAGTATAACTATTAAGGTTGACTAAAATCTGCCTGTACATTTTCTCTAAGCTGGTAGTCCGTGTCATGTCAAAATCAAGCGTAGCCAGCCCAGAGCGACCCAATACAACTATCAGCATGTAGGAGGGGTCTAGCCAGCCCAGAGCGACCCAATACAACTATCAGCATGTGGGAGGGGTCAAAAGCTACACAATAGCTGAGGATATTTCTACTAAACAAACAAGCCTGAACTGTGAACAACAACAGAATAAAAAATTTCTTACAATTTGCTTTACATTCGTGTCACAATTAAAACAGAATAGCCATTCCCATGTATATGTCATCTAAAGAAGTGTCACATAAAACCTTTATGAAGAAAAATATTATTAAATGGTATAAATGATAAGCAACATAATGCCTAGATTTATCAAGGGGTGTCAAAAGCAAGGATGATTTATCAAGGGGTGTGGAGGCACGAGGTTTTCCAGCTATAAAACTAATAGTATGAGGTCATTATGTAACATGTGGAATAATTTATGTATGTGCATTATAGTTCTATAATTCATCTTGTCTGCATGAGTCCGTGCTTTGTCTCTTGTGTTATGTCTACACACTTCTCAATAATGTGGGCATATGCTCACATAAGTTTAGTAGGATGTGAGGATAATCCGTAATAGTAGAATATATCTTGGATGGACTAATTTCTGGATTACTCGTAGCAAGTACATGTGGGTCAAAGAGCATGATGATCAAGGATCCAAGTTACATTAACCATTGACTGGAACACCTAGATATTTTGCTGACAGTCTACATACAGCCCAGAGAAAGGCAGCACATATAATATTTGAAAACATACAGTTTCAATCTTTAGATAAAAAGAAACTTTAAAGGGACAATTGTGCACCCCTAGAAAACATGTACAATAGTCACACTACAAAATCAATGTCATTTCTGTGACGGACACATTTAGGACAAGATATAGACATAACAAATTTGGTGCCATGTTGTCTTGTAAAATTTTGGCAAGGACAAGACACAGACATAACAAATTTGGTTCCATGTTGTCTTGTAAAGTTTTGGCAATCGTCGTCTTGCCAAGTTTTTGTTAGTGCAACATACTACGAATGCATACTTCCTATGTTAACATCGGAAACAGTTCAGGCACCTAAGCAAATATAAGGAATTAGCTCCCAAGATTATAATACTTCCAACTACACAAGTAGCAAAAGCCTGATACTTATTGGGAACAATTCAAATTCATAATACATATTTAATATCCAAATGCTGAACTGCATAAATTCTTCATGAGAAAGGAGTTAACATACAGAATGCCTACATTGAGGTAATGCTCTTCGTACGAGTGTAACAATAAGTACCAAAAATAACAATTACAATCCTATGCATATGCAAATTGTCTACAGTAAATTTTGAATTATAAATATCGGATACAGAAAAGGGTATCATATACTCTAATTCAATTCAAGAAAAGCCAATGAACTTTTCAAGTTGTTCAGTTGTGGTAGATACTAACTAAACTAGTTCCTTTCTAGGATCAAATAGTTTAAGGGAGGGACATAAGATATACATCAATTAAGAGGTCCTATATCAGTGTAGAGACAACTGTTCCTGGTTGTCCAACAATGACTCTTAAAAAGAAAATGAACATCCTTCATGAAGGATATCATCTGATGAAGTAACGCCTCTCATTGATATCGAAAATATCTTGATTGATGGATAGACTTTTCAATCGATTATTTGGGACTCTAAATATTGAATCTGAGTGTGATGGCATGAGGAATTACCTGGAAAGCCATACTTCTGGAGAAAAGAGAATGTAGTAGCAGCATCCCAATCATACCTAACATAAGTAGATCACATCAAATAAATAAAAAAATAAAATCACACTTTAAAAATTAAAATAAATCAACTTGTGACACATTACTGGTGCTTAGTAGGTTCTTGAGGTTTAGGTTCGATCGGTAGAGTCCCTGAAAAAACAAAACCGGCATCATTTAATTATTTGAATTGCCATTTCCATAGACACAGGCGAGTATTCTACGGATCTAAAACTCAAAATAAAAAGACACCTAGGACTTTCACATTAAAAGCTACTGATTGGAAGTAAAAACATCATGCCCTGAATTTATGTAAGAAACAGGAGTTAACTTCCATATAATAAATTTTGATACATCTTCACAAGCATGCCAAAATACCCAGTAAAATAGCAAACACTTGTAAATGCATGTTTTCTAATTCATGTTCTCTTAATAATTAAAAGTGAACTTATACCTTTGAATCCAATTTTCTTCTTCCAGTACTTCAACAGCTGCTTGGAGAAACTTGGCCTGAAAATGAAAATGTCACACCTTAATATTCACAATAATCATATCATTCACATATCAAAACAAGCAGCAACTAGTTCAAGGATGATGACAACATTGAAGCTAATATTTCAATATGTCATACCAAGTGATTAAGCTCCCTTTCCATATTAGTATTCAGGAGAGTCTGATAACCTTCTTGGCCGCCCCAAAAAACAAAATTCTCTCCTCCAAGATAGTGTGTAACCTATTGAAGGCGAATATTATAAGTATATGACTGAAACAAAAAGCATAACTAAGATGCATGCAACACCAACCTCCATGGCTTTTTTGACTTGGGCTGCAGCATAAGCATATACTCCTACTTCAGAGCTGCAATGCCAAGCAAAATAATTATATCATTAAATCATACTGGGTACAAAATTTATCTACAAATATTATAAGAAAAAAATAGAGAAACCTGGTTGCAGCTCCATGCATGTAACGAGGGTGCATGAACAACTGAGCTGTGCCCCATAGAGGTTTGATTTTAGTCCCCTGTAAAGATTTTAAAAAATGAAAAGCTATAGTTCAAATGTTGTTGGATAAGAAAAGTAAATATTCAAACTTTATTACATAAGTTAGAAATTCACCCAAGGGTGAAAACTTCAATACCTGAAGCTCCTTTGCAAGGGCAACAACTTCATCCAAATTTGCATTTGATTTCTGAAATAAACAGTATGATGAGTATATGTTCAAGAAAATGTGAAGTTTTAGCATGGTTTGCAAGCGGCGGTCTTGTTCTTGTCGATCGCGTGTGCGACGGCCTCGAGCTTGTCCTGGAGGGCGGCGAGGAAGGTGAGGCCCTCCTCGAAGCGGTCGGAGAGGGACATGAGGTCGAAGTTGGCGTACCCCTCCTTGATGGTCTAGAAGTTTTTGGAGGAGGGGTCGAAGAGGAGGCCGGTGGAGTATAGGCGGTAGAGGCCCTTCTTCTTGTCGGACTGAATCGGCGACGGTAGACTTCGACAGAATTAGGTAGGTTTGGGACTTCGGTGAGGGGGCTGGTTTGGGGCTAGGGTTAGGGTTCGTGGGAGGGGGTTAGGGTTCGTGGGGGAGATTAAAAGGAGGAGGAGGAGGAGGAGAAGATTAAAAGAGAGGGAAATTTTAGGGTTTGGGGAGAGGAGGGAAGAGGAGCAGAAGGGGAGCGGGGAAAGAGAAGGGGAGTTCTTCTGATCGTGGGGGATGGATAGGATATTGCAGAAAGTTTATTACAAGTTTGCCACCGCTTTTAATTATTAATAATGCTTTATTTTGTAAACGTTATGAAAAGCCTATAAATAGTCCAAACCGTCATGTTAAAAGGTGTTTCTAAACTTTGATAACGCTTATGTATCAGCCGTCATTAGAACTCCTTGTCGAGCGTCATTAATAGGTCTTTTTATAGTAGTGGCTGTATCTGGTACTACATCTGCTATTGCAACATAGTTTGGAAGAACTAGAAAATTTAGGACTGGCCATCGGGCTGGGGCATCTGTGACATATACCCGAAGGGCTGCTGCAGGTATGCTCTATGTGGCATCTGATTCAAAAATAAAAGAGGTATGGGCAACTTATCTTTCTGCTGCGTTTTGGTCTGCGAGGTCTGGCCTTCGTGCTGAGTCGGTGCTGGAGGGTAAGAATCATCGGGTTGGCTGGAACCTCTCCGGGAGTCAGTAATTCCCTGGTGTCATTGGAGTCCTACCATCGCCAGGAGTGATGTCATTGGTCGGGTCAGCTTGGAAAGCCATACGTCCAGTACATATTGGCATCTTTTTACAAAAGAAGAATCATATGTGAGAAGTATGGTATCAAGGTGTATGCATAAAGGATAGAGTACGAATTAGGAATTCAAAGGCGATAAATTAGCAAGTGGATGAGACTTCCTAAGACTCTTTATTCCTAATTTGCTTGCTCGTCTTGGTAATTTAGGTAACTAAAATGACAAACTGACCTGCATAGACCACCACAAAAATATGTCATGCCCTAGTTCTAAAATATATAGGAACCTAAGACATGAGCATGCCAACTGTACGACTAGAATAAGTATTCTAAATTTAATGGACTTATCCTAATCGTAGTATGATGTATCCCATAAATACAATACAACAGTCACAAATAAACTAATATCTCCACAATAACAATATTAGAATCTTATCCACAGAATAACAACCACAACTCAGAAGAATATAATAAATGTCTGACTGAAATAAAATATAACTGAATATAAACTGCTCAATAATAATAAGTTAAATCGGATCATAACATGATCCAATACTCCACCTTTGAATTAGCGTACCATCCCCCTAACCAAACAAGGACATGAGATGGCACCCTAATCCACGATAAAGTATATTTCTAAGCCATAAATCCAATATAGTATCCGAACCCCAACAAGGTTCAGTACCTTCTCAACGAAGCAGTAAACTACATCTATACCCAAACAAGGACAAGGTGTGGCAAACTAGTCAGCGACAAGTTACTGTTCCAAGCCGCGATCAGATATAAGTACCCAAACCAAAAGTACCTATACCTAACGGATAAGGTGGCCTAACCATTCTAAGTGAATACAGTTTAAGAATAAACCTCCAATGCATGGGTTCTATGGATAAAATAGGAACGACATAGTACCCTCTTTGGGCACTCGAGGCCCAGTAATAATGTAAGAGCACAACGCTTCGCAAAACGTCAGTGGCCAGTAATAAAATAATGGGTCGTCAACCCGCATCTCCGACGGAGCGCATGGTCACAAAGGTAAAGTGCATAGTATCCCATAAGCTAAGGAAATGTCCTCCCTACCCCATGCTTGTAAACCCCCAAAAATTTGACTAAATTTCTTTTCTTTATTTAAGCATTTAACATGTAGAATTATATACAGTTTCAAGGATAAAGTTTCTTTTTAAAACATATATCCATGTAATAAATAAATAATAGGAATATGCATAAATTCCTTGTTACAATGTTTACAAAATATTTTAAGGTTCAGTGATCTTTGATGGTAATTAACTAGGGTATATATGTAGCTATTTAGAGTTTATTATAAATATGAATATCCTTGTGTATATAGATAAATTATTCTTAATTATAAAATGTACTTAAATTATTTTTATATTTTATGAATTTTAGGAATTTTTATTTAGTTATATTTTAGTGAGATATTTTCTAAAGAAAAATATATAAGGAACTTGTAAACAATATTAATTTTATTAATAGCACATCTAGCAAAATCTGTTATTATATAGAAAAAAATGTTAATGATAGTACTTGATTGAGAAATATTTTTAAAAAGGAAGATAATTATTTAAACTTTATTTTTAAAAGATATTCTCTTTTTGAATTGGTTAAAAAGGAATTAGGAAAAATGATAAAAAAATAACCCGGGTGAACAGTACCCGCGTGGGGGTACTGTTTACCCGAGCCATTAGATGAACTGCTAGTTATAAAACGAGAGAGAGCGGCAGATATCTCGACTCAACACAAATCCTAAATTCTTGTGTTTTCCCCCCACGACAACCCAGAGACACCCCGTACACCTCGCGCTCCTCACCGTCACCTGCACTCCACCGTCGGCGTGGCGAGGCCGACCACAGCCACGACAAGACCAACAGCAAGCAGCTGCGTCAACAGCCTCCATGGCTGATTTCATCATCCGATTTCTCAACGATCGCTTGATCGTTTTGTGTTTCGTCTCTTCAGGTATGAACCCTATATATACAACTTGAAACCCAATCATTAATTTTTGACGAAGTCGCATGACCTGTCCACGACATCGACGTAAAGTCGGTTAACTTATGTTCGTAAAACAGAACAGTTAAACAGTCCAGAACCCAAGATTAGAAGGCCAATTTTGGGCAAACCAATAGCCAATTTAGGAAACTACTTGAACAATATTCTTTACAACCTATACGACTACAAAACCCTTAAAATAGTTTGAATTATTTTGTTTTATATAACAAGAGAAATCTATTTAAAAATAAAAAAATTAGAAAATTGTTTTAAAAAACTTAAAATTTTCTTCGATACGACGTGCGTCCCGCCAAACTGGGACATGTGGGCTTTGACGGAATTCAAATTGGTCGCGTGTGCACGATTAATTTGATGCATATCCATCGAAATTTACCGTATCGACCTCTTTGTAAATCCTCCAATTACCTTGTGCATGTTCGTCAAATCGAGACAAATCTTATGCCAGCAGGACTGTATAATTTTTTTGGTCCTGTATGCCAAGTTTGGTCCGATTCTGAGAAGGTCGATCAGAATGCCTATTTGGCGGTTCCATGACCCGATCCAACGGGCAAAATTGTGCACGACTCATCAGAACCCAAATTGGATATACCGCTGAGTTTGTCTCCTCAAACTGGACCCATAAACATGTAGTTTGATGACTTTAGAGATCGTAAGTTCTGGCACGCATTTTCGTACAAAATGGGTCTAATAGCGGATATCATTTTAACTTAAAATTACGATTTTGCTACTATTCTAGATTTGGACTTTTGAACAGGCATTTTCTAGACATATCTTATATTTCAAACATGTTCGTGGTGTTTATGTCAGCATCCGAGGACGTATGAGGGATTTGGCTTTCATCGCTTCACTATTCTGACGGTTCGAGCTATTGGACGTCACTCTTTTGCACAAAATCTCAGGCAAGATATCTTGCCATATTTACTGCTTATATTTAGTCTATATTTTTGTTATTGTATATTACTATTTACTTATTTCCAGTTTTGTAGCTGTATCATTATTTCAGTTCCTAATTTATTGCCTTCTTAGTGATATTAGTTTTACTTTACTTATTATCCTTTGATTGCATATGGACCAAGAGTTAAGGGACTACCATCTGTAGTGTATTGAATAACCTTGACACAGTTGTACCACGGTATATGTGTGAGATGAGTAGCATGTAGAGGTACTTGCGTGTTGGCTGATCACCCGTGCGTATGCGTTAGGGCTAACTGCTATTAGAGGCATACTAGGAGACTTGGCAGTTAGTAGAGGTATACGAGTCATGGATGTGACTCTACTAGACATTGGATGGGAAGAATAGTTCTTTAACGTATGGGTCACATATGCACTTTCCTATTCTTGATCCTGCTGGCCTCTGACATTCGAGGGATGTTATGCTTTGAGGTCCCTGGTATCCTTTGAGACCATACCTGAGTTTCCTGCACCTGAGCCAGATGTCCATGTATTGAAGGTTTGTTCTTAATGCATAAACATATTAGAATGGTTAGGTAACCCTCGTCAATGTCATATCACCCCCGTTCCATTAGTAGCTTGGAACAATGTCATATCGCTGTATAGTGTGCTACCCCTTGTCTTTATTTGGTTGTAGGGATAGTCCACTGTTTCGATGATGAGATATTGAATCTTGTTACAATTGGATTATTTTACTTTACTTGAGATTATAGTATATTATATATATTCAGTTATGTGGCATGTTCTTTATGTATCATGTTACGTCCCTCTGAGGACCTGGTGAATTCTCCAGGTGTGTGTGCCTTTGTTTCGCAGGTGCTCTAGCCAGGGCCATGTTTTACTTTCTTCCTTCATGGTGATTGCACTTGGATCGCCTTCGCATCGCTTAATAAATTCATTGTTATATATTCTTCTCTTTTTAGTTGGTAGTGGATTTGTCTCTGCTCAACGATTTATAAATAACAATTTATGAGTTTTTTATAAATTCTATCTTCTTTATTTGTTGATGAGATTAGTATTGTGGTTTACTACATTTTACAGCTTATGTATACATACGATGGTTCCATACATTGGAGTATACTTGGTATGTATGCAGCTGGCATGACGACGTACTTACTCCTAAGTATTTTGGGACTGGGGCGTTACATTTTTTTGTGGTGGCCCATGCAGGTCTAGTTTATCACTTCGGTTACGTTACTATACCGACATGAGCCTGTATATAGGAATAGAGGCTAGAATCTCAACCACATTCTTGATCTTCTCCAATGATTTCAACTTCTAACTCACGTTTGACTACCTTGACTTCCTTCTGCTTGACTTCTTTTCTACTATGAATCTTAACTTTTCCTTCATGCTTGACAAAAAGGTTAGGAAGAGGACTCCTACTAGTTATACGTGTGTACTGTTCAATCACCCTCCTAGTTGAACTCTTATAAGTTGGGTAGTATGCCTCATAACCCATCACTCTCTTGGTCCTTGCAACCCATTAAGGAGGATTTTTAGAAGATTACCTAGACTGTGCTCATTAGTCCAACCAAGGTCATAGATAAGAAAATAGTAGGATGACTGTATAAGCAGAAACACCAGACAAGACTTAGATTCTTGTGAAACTTGAACAATCTATAACTGCTTTCATCAATATCTCCCGCACTTATACTTTGAACTACCATGAATGATAACGCTATTTGTAGCCTAGTTTTGTAAGCTTATTCTTTATTAAGTTTGTTAAGGACATATGTATACCGGGGACGCCCACAAGCATATTGTCTAATTCGAATTAATGTGTTATGGTCTGATCAACCATAGTGCATTTGGTTCGCTCTTTATTTGATTATCCCATGTGGATTGAGATATAGAGGTATCTAGGATCATATCTGCAACTGCATTGACAATTTCTCTTGAATTATATATTCGCCTTTGAATCGAATAATTGTATTCGATGACATCTTTCTTGAACTCTTTATTGCTTTTATCTTTCACTGATTGGAAAAACAAACGCTTGAATTTGATAGATAGATAGATATAGAGTATCCCCTATGGCCATAATAGTTGTATACACAAGTGTAGCTACCAATCGGCCAGCCATGTGACTACAACCTTGCCATGAGTTACTTGTCCTCCCCTCGACCCAAAAACTAATGTCATGACCTTCTAGTCATTTGAGTTTGAAAATGAATAGGATCTTACCCTTGGTTAAAATACAGCCTAGGAGACTATCTAATCTCTAAAAATCAACTATTGTGAGCCTCTAATTATTCATCTTGATTCCTGGCTTAACTAGCAAACCGTATGCCTTAACTCAACCCTTACTTAACTAGGCCCCCACAATTTAGACAAGAGAGGAATAGACCAAAAACAAGGACAAGCATTTGCAAGGACTGTGGTAGACACCTATTCCAAGATTAGAGATTCAACAGATGTTACTCTAGGTACAATAATTCTATTACCAAAACGGTGACTTAATATTAGAACAACGCCGTTCATTATCCTAGACAGTACCCATAACATAATACCTCATCACACTTTGTTATACTAGTTATTAGCAGAAATGCATGAGAACTACATTCCATACCACTAGAACCCTTATGACCATAGTTTGGCAGGCTTGACAAGAATAGAAATTTATGACTTAGTCGTCGGAGATCTTTCCAATGACATGCTTTAGAGTTCGTTACCCCATCAATAGACTTAGTAATTAGCGACTCATGAACTCCCAGTTTCTAATTAGATCTTTTGATGTTCCTTACCATGACTTTGATATTCGGAGCACGAGACCAGCTGTTACCCTCCAACAAACTTCACATATAAGACATAGACGACTCCACCTTCATGTAGACATATCATGTCCCACTAAAATACGTCCCCTTGTACTATATTTTTATGATACGACTTTCAAGCCAAAAAGGCTAGCTATAACCCCTACCATAATACTATTGTCCTTTCTGACTTCAATTGGAGACTCAACCTCGACTTAAATCTTTTGACCCAATATATGGTTGTGATCTTCTCGAAGTCCACTACACATGTGCCACTAGTGTGCCACCGAATGGAGTCCCCATGTGCTACTTATACAAAAAAGTCACAAAAGGAATAGTTTTGGGCTTAAGGAACCTAGTTAACCAACCAAACCGGAAATTAGCCCAACCATTTGTGTTGGAACCTAATCTACGATTTCCATAAACTTAATAGGAATGGTCTAGATGAGTTTTTATGGATCTTGTCCAGCCAATATAGATTCAAACCAAAGATTCGTTCAATAAAAGATCGATGACCCATTTGGGAATCCATTAAGACCCGGTTAAATCCATCCATGCCTATCGCCATATTTGGACTATAAAACCAAACTTGATGTAATATGCCCTTATCCCTATTATGTAGGCCCCACCTCTTGGCTCACTAATTCTTCTTCCATAAATTTTGTAACCATATCTCTTGTAGCCTATGTTATGAGATGAGTGGAAATCATGTTGTACCAACTTGTTTTTGGTTATGCCTGACTAAGACCTTCCCACTGTCTTGATGAAATATGGTCAATACATGGGTAGTGTTAAATGAGTAATACTTAGGCTTCCCATAGAGTCCATGACTATAATCAAAAGTAACTCATATCCTCCACATCTCCTTGAAATTTGATCTTCTTAGAAGTCCTGTTACCGTGCTTTCTATGTTTAACCAATTTTTATAAGTTATGTAGTCCCTTGAACTTAGTATACTCCCTCTTTTAGATATAGGTTGACATTTATAAGCGTTGTACCAACGGTTTAGAGGTTACAATGCGATCTTCGTACTGCATTTTATATTCCTTGCTCGTACATTTAGATAACCACAACGAAAGTTAGAAACCTTGATTCTTCAAATTTTGTTCTATTATAGAATCGTGTCTTAGTTTCAATTTTGATAAAGGAATTTCCTTAGGGTATAGGCAAGCCTCTCTAGAACGTAGGGTTCTTGAACTAGTAGGTGATTAAGGCAGATCGATTCTACTTAGGCTAAAAAGTCAGTGGTTCCACTACCAAAATATGGCAAAATTGCGACAAATTTAGCGACTCCATGAGAGAACGTCGCTAATTTTTAGGAATTTAGCGACGTTGAAATGTGACATCGCTATTCGTCGATGGTGGCGACTACTAGCGACGAATAGCGATATTAGTATATTAAATGGGAACCTGCGTCACAATTTCGTCGCTACACATCGCTAGTTATTTCAATATAGCGACGCGTAGCGATGACTGTTACATTACGTCGTCGTATATTAATAAGCAGCGACGTCTCATGCGGACGTCGCTAAATGTTTCATATAGGGTGACAAGAGGGTTTATTTTCTATTATTCGCGGCCGAAATTTTTTTCCCCCCAAAAATCCCGCTCTCCCTCCTCCGGCGCTCACACCCTCCTCCGACGTTCGTACCCTCCTATGGCCTCCTCCTCCTTCTCCGGCCTACTCCTCCTAGCACCCTTCTCCGGCCTTATCTTCAGGTAGCCCTCCCTCTCTCGCCCTCTCTCTCCCTCTCTCTCTCTCTAGGGCACTACTTTGGGACTATTTGGGTAGCCCCTCCTCTCTCTCCTCCTCGCACCCTCCTCAGGTAGCCCCCCTTTTCCTATGGTAGCTCTTTTTACTTCTAAATTTGTTTTTCAGTGTCGAGAATTAAAACTGAATTGGGAGAAGCCTGCATTTTTCTATCCTTTATGCAGACAGTATCAAAATTTTGGTGAGGTGAATAATTATGTCTGTTGAGCCTAATTTTGTCTGTTGAGCCTAATTTTGGTGAGGAATAATTATGTCTGTTGAGCCTAATTTTGTTCTTAGGCACACAGTATCGAAAGTTTGGTGGGGAATAATTATGTCTGTTGAGCCTAATTTTGTCTGTTGAGCCTAATTTTGTATCGAAATGGGGAATACTCATTGGTTGTCCAAACTGTGGTGATGAACTATTATTGGTTGTTGACTTCATATCAAAACATAGATGGCAAAAATCCTGACATGATGTTTATATGTGTATGAAAACTAAGGTTCCTAGAGATGGTCACTGTTATCTGAGTTTCCAGCCTGAGATCCCCTCCTATACTCGGTTGAGCAACCCTACATTATGGGTTGTCCTGACTCCTTTCTAAGATACGACAGTAGGACCCCTGTACACTGGCAGGTGCTACCTACACCTACTCGACTTGCACAAGGCACTCAGGAACCTATGAATAGCTAGATACTCATATCCCCTGTTCTATACGAATTCAACTCTACTCTTACACACTAAAAGTATTGGGTTATCCAGACTAACTGAAAGTCTGATTATCCAGTATAGAGTTCGAGAGAGTACCCTCAGGTAACTCCCTCAAAGGATTATTCGAAATTGCCAACCCATTACTAGGCAGCTTAACGAAAAGATTTATTGGTATAATCATACTTTATAAATTCAGTGACAATAGCATATACAAATTATTTTCTTGGGAATGTACAATAGCAATAAAAGAACTGCTAATAAATTTTAAGTTTAACAAATGAGTAGGTTTTTAATTTTGGTGGTCACTCAAATCAGCATTATTGATCTCTTGATACTTACTATTCTTGCTAGAGTAGAGTATCGTCTTTGTGTGCGAAAGACTTAAGAGTAGCAAGAATGGAACTGTAAGAGCTAATAAACTGTGTGAGGACAGTAGGCCATCTCCATTGGGTTCTGATTTTGAATTACATGTTTTTAATGTGAGGGGTGTGTCTGGGTTTGGAAGTAATTGTCTCATTAATCTGATTTTGAATTACATGTAGCAACCAGATACTGTCCCTGCAGCCATTCGCGATATTTGCTATAAGGAATTTACATTAATCTACGGTACGACATCGTGATCAGGACATAGTCCGGCCATTCGACTGGCAAGGCAGAAACTATGTAGCCGTAGATAAAGCTGACTGTCCTCCGACCTCCATCCCTCGACAATAATGATAAGACAACCTAACACTACATCTTTTAGTAGTAGATAATGTCTTAGTATTACATTTTGTGGGTTCATCTTATTGATTCTGTTACATCTTTCAGATACTAGATTCGATAAGAACATATACTACACCATATGTACAGAACATAGATGATTCACACTAATGTATGCTAGAATGAATTTTGGGTTGTGTTCTGAGCCATCCGTTCTCACACTTGTCAAAAAATTGAATATAACCTTTTTATCTGCCATTCGACTGGCGAGACAGAAATCTATGTACGACATTTGCTATAAAGAATTTACATTAATCTACAATACGACATCGTGATCAAGACATAGTCCCTGCCGCCATTCGACTGGCAAGGCAGAAACTAGGATAGCAGCTTGCATGGAGCAACTCAGTGCCAGACTGCTAGCCCTAGAGGAGACGCGAACGCACCCATCTCCAGCGGTTACACTGCCTCATTCTCCAGCGGTTACACTGCCTCCTTCTACAGCGGTTGTATTGCCTCCTCTTTCATCATCATCAGTGGTTCTTACACCGGAGCAGTATGCTTACTTTCTTTCCAGGAGCGGTGCTGCTCCTCCTGATCAGCCGTAGTCGACATATATGTATATATTATTGTGTGATGGCCCATTGTTGGGTCTTTTATGTGTTTCTACATACATTATTATTATGTTTCATTATGTTTAACACTGTTGTTAAAATTTTTCATATATCTGTGTTGAGTGATGTGATTGTGTTTCATATGTGTTCGTGATTGTGTTTCATATGTGTTTCATATTGTTTGATACTTTGTGTTCGTGATGCTCCTCCTGATCAGCCGGTGTTGAGTAGTGTTCCATCGAAGGGGTCGACGAACCCAGGAAAATGCTGTTGTAGGTGCTGCTGCAAATGCTATATTTTGTTCAAATTTTTTACCAAATTTAGTGACGTTCAGTGACGTTTAGCGATGTCCAGCGACGAACGTACACGTCGCTAATTAAGTATCGGAACGTCGCTAAATATGTGTTACCCCGTCGCTGATCGTCACTAAATGTCGCTAAATGCGATGTCGCTAAAACGTTGCTATGTGTCGGCAATATAGCGACGTATCAACGTCGCAGAACATTGCCAATTTGCTTACATGCCAGGTCAGCAAAGATGTATGTAACGTCGCTAAACGACGTCGGCAAACATAGTCGTTGTACGTCGCTTGTAGTCGCTGAATTAGCGACGCGACTGTGTCGCTAATTATTGTTGCAATAGCGATGTATTGCAACGTCCTGGTGTTTAGCGACTAGGTAAATCATGAATACGTCGAAACGATGCTAAATACGTCGCCATTTGTATTTAGCGACGTATTTCCCTATTTAGCGACGTCCTCTGGCGTCGCTGATTTGACAGATTTTAGTAGTGTTCATAGCGTCCATTTTTATCCGCACCAACTGACACCCTCTACCGTGACTTTGATATTTGAAGTACAACATCAAACACTAGCCAACACATATTAGTCGTTATGACTTAGAGTTTTCAAACACCTACCTAATCAAGTTCTATAGAAAGGTTTTCTGCACTTACTAAGGACTTTCAACTCTTGCCCCTGAACTCTAATCTTCCTAGAAATTATGTAATCCCTTCTCTTAGTACCTATGTAGGCGAAGACTGAGATTTCTTTGAATAGACATGTTCTAGTTATAGTCGAACAAGAGGTTCCTACTATCTTGTTGAAAGCATGACCGTTATGAACGGCGTAAATTTTTTAATACTTCCTTATAATAGTTATTGACGAATAACGTAAGCATGACCGTTATGAACGACGTAAAATTTTTAATACTTCCTTATAATAGTTATTGACGAATAACGTAATGAGAATATCGAGGCTCACTTAGAATCCATGACTGCGATCAAAAAGTATCCAAGAATATCGTGCCTCTCCTTAGAAATTGCCCTTCTCAGAAGTTTTGTAATAAAAAATCTTCATGGTTAGCCAGCTCCTATAAGCTGGGTAGAGTCCGAATGAAGAATACCCCACCGTTGAGAACATGGCGTCGAATTAGATTCCCTTGGTACCCTCTTCTATCATTTCGGAAACCGAGTTACAATTTAATGAGCTTGCTCACCCTTCGAATTTAATACCGTTGTACTTTGAAATTAAGTTTATTTTTAATTTTGAGGACAAAATTTTTATAAGTTTGGTAGGATGTAAACCCCCAAAAATTTGACTAAATTTTTTTTCTTTATTTAAGCATTTAACATGTAGAATTATATACAGTTTCAATGATAAAGGTTTTTTTTTCTTTTAAACATATATCTATGTAATAAATAAGTAATAGGAATATGCATAAATTCCTTGTTACAATGTTTACAAAATATTTTAAGGTTCAGGGATCTTTGATGGTAATTAACTAGGGCATATATGTAGCTATTTAGGGTTTTATTATAAATATGAATATCCTGGTGTAGATTAATAAATTGTTCTTAATTATAAAATGTACTTAAATTATTTTTATATTTTATAAATTTTAGGAATTTTATTTAGTTATATTTTAGTGAGATATTTTCAAAAGAAAAATATATAAGTAACTTGTAAACCATATTGATTTTATTAATAGCACATATAGCAAATTTTGTTATTATATAGAAAAAAAATGTTAATGATAATACTAGATTGAGAAATATTTTTAAAGAGGAAGATAATTATTTAAACTTTATTTTTAAAAGATAGTCGCTTTTTGAATTGGTTAAAATAGAATTAGGAAAAAGGAAAAAAATAATCCGGGTGAACAGTACCTGCGTGGGGGCACTGTTCACCCGAGCCATTAGATGAACCGCTAGTTATAAAACGAGAGAGAGAGAGCGGCAGAAATCTTGACTCAACCCAAACACTATATTCTTGCATTTTTCCCCCACGACAACCCAAAGACACCCCGTATTCCTCGTGCCCCTCTCCATCACCTGTGCGCCACCGTCGGCACGGCGAGGCCGACCACAGCCGCGACAAGACCAGCAGCAAGCAGCTGCGACAACAGCCTCCAGGGCTGATTTTATCATCCGATTTTTCAACGATCGCTTGATCATTTTGCATTTCGTCTCTTCAGGTATGAAAACTGTACATACAACTTCAAACCCCTAGTCATTAATTTTCGACGAAGTCGCATAACCTGTCCACGACATCGGCGCAAAGTCGGTTAAGTTCTGTTCGTAAAACATAACAGTTAAACAGTCCAGAACCCAAGATTGGAAGACCAATTTCGGGCGAACTAATGACCAATTTAGGAAACTACTTGAACAACTTTCTTTACAACCTATACGACTACAAAACCCTTAAAATAGTTTGAATTATTTTATTTTATATAACAAGAGAAATCTATTTAAAAATCAAAAAAATTTGAAAATTGTTTTAAAAAACTCAAAATTTTCTCTGATACGACGTGCGTCCCACCAAACTGGATGACGTTGTCACGAACCGAAAGCATCGAAAGGTGCGTATCGACCTCGCGGATGTGTGGGCTTTGACGGAATTCAAATTGGTCGCGTGTGCACGATGAATTTGATGCATATCCGTCGAAATTCACCTATCGGTCTCTTTGCAAATTCTCCAATTACCTTGTGCATGTTCGTTAAATCGAGCAAAACTTATGCCAGCAGGACCGTATCATTTTTTTAGTCCTATGTGCCAAGTTTGGTCCGATTCTGAGAAGGTCGATCGAAATGCCTATTTGGCGGTTCTATGACCCGATCCAACGGGCAAAATTGTGCACGACTCATCAGAACCCAAAATTGGACATACCATTGATTTTGTCTCCTCAAACTGGACCCATAAACATGTAGTTTGATAACTTTAGAGACCGTAAGTTCTGGCACACATTTTGGTGCAAAATGGGTCCAATAACGAACATCATTTTGACCTAAAATTACGATTTTGCTATTATTCCATATTTGGACTTTTGAACAGGCATTTTCTAGACATATCTTATATTCCAAACATGTTCGTGATGTTTATGTCAGCATCCGAGGACGTATAGTGATTTGGCTTTCATCGCTTCACTATTCTGACTGTTTGAGCTATTGGACGTCGCTCTTTTGCACAAAACCTCAGGCAAGATATTTTGCCATATTTACTGCTTATATTTAGTCTGCATTTTTGTTATTGTATATCACTGTTTACTTATTTCCAGTTTTGTAGCTGTACCATTATTTCAGTTCCTGATTTATTGTCTGCTCAGTGATATTAGTTTTACATTACTTATTATCCTTTGATTGCATATAGACCTAGAGTTAAGGGACTACCATATGTTGTATTTTACATAACCTTGACACAGTTGTACCACGATATATGTGTGAGATGAGTAGCATGTAGAGGTACTTGCGTGTTGGCTGATCACCCGTGCGCATACGTTAGGGCTAACTGCTAATAGAGACATGCTAGAAGACTTGGCAGTTAGTTGAGGTATATGAGTCATGGATGTAACTCTACCAGGCATTGGGTGGAAAGAACAGTTCTTTAACGTATGGCTCATGTATGCACTTTCCTATTCCTGATCCTGCTGGCCTCTGACATCCGAGGGATGTATGCTTTGAGGTCCCTGGTATCCTGTGGGACCATACCTGAGTTTTCTGCACCTGAGCCAGATGTCCAAGCGTTGAAGATTTGTTCTTAACTGCATAAACATATTAGAATAGTTAGGTAACCCTCGTTAATGTCATATCACCCTCGTTCCATTAGTAGCTTGGGACAATGTCGTATCGCATTATAGTGTGCTACCCTATGTCCTTGTTTGGTTGTCGAGGTAGTCTACTGTTTCAATAATGAGATATTGGATCTTGTTACGATTGGGACTATTTTACTTTACATGTGATTATGGCATATTATATATATTCAGTTATGTGGCATGTTCTTTATGTATCTTGTTACGTCCCTCTGAGGACCTGGTGAATTCTCCAGGTGTGTGTGCCTTTTTTTGCAAGTGCTCTAGCCAGGGCCATGTTTTACTTTCTTCCTCCAAGGTGATTGTACTTGGATCGCCTTCATATCGCTCGACAAGTTCATTATTATGTATTCTTCTCTTTTTAGTTGGTAGTGGATTTGTCTCCGCCTAATGATTTATAAATAACAATTCATGAGTTTATTATAAATTCTATCTTCTTTATTTGTGGATGAGATTAGTATTGTGGTTTACTGCATTTTACAGCTTACGTATACATACGATGGTTCCATATATTGGAGTATACTTCGTATGTATGCAGCTGGCATGACGTACTTAGTCCTATGTATTTTGGGACTGGGGCATTACAATGCCTATATATTGTTTTCACAACACATAACCTCTATAACCGCTAAGTCAAACTAATCATGCAATACTATTAGCAATTAATCCTATCGTACGGCTTATACGTACCGGTGTCCAGCCAGCTACGTATGTCCGAGTTCTATATGCGACTCGCGACTTCAGGGTACAAATGTGTCAAGGCCTATGATTGCAACACAACAAAAGGGTGGTCCATTAAATCTAAGTTTAATGTGTATAAAAATAAATAGTAACATGGAATTGAACTAAACAATACAATTCTATCCACTTATGACAATGTATCACAGTTTATTTTGCTAAAAATAAATAATAAATAAATGCATAAAATATGAGCTAAAGTAAATAGACAACAAATGGTAAGGTAGCTTGCCTGGTGCGATGCCTGGTGTGGTGCGATGATCACAAGGGCATGGGATATGACTTCGATGTTACAACTACACAAGTCGGCTTTGGATGATGGCACAGACTGTTCCATCGGGTCTAGAACGGTTATATTAGTTAGGGTTGACATAGTACATAATTGGTGAGGAGATTAGAATAATGGGATTAGTCACGGACGGGATAATAATCGAAGGAATTTGCGTAAGCAATACTTATACTATTTTAGAAAACTATTTATAATACTTGAAAACTATATTTTACTATCTCGAAATATTTATAAGTAATGGAAATCATTTTAAGTCGAAAATGATAATTTACTCAGTAAAAATATTTGATATAATATTTGAATATATATATATATATATATATGATAATTTGGAACTACATTTTATTAGTCAAAATATACACATGAAAATCAAAATCGTTTTAGGCTAAAACCTTAAATTTTTGTAAACATAAATTTAGGTAGGAAGCTATATCTTATATTAGTCAAAGATATTTTAATTAACTATTTAAAATTTAGAAATATTTATAAAATATTTAAAAATATATTTTACTAGTCAAGATATTTTTAAAAAAATGATATAAAAAATAGTTTAGGTAAAAACCCATTCACCATATCCTATGAATATAATAATATATTTTAGGTTTAAAGGACCACTCTTAAGGAATAAAGGACCACAGAGAGAGGAGAGAGATTGTAACAAACGATAAAAAAAAAGAACAGCAGCAGAAGGAGAAGAGTTTGGAGGAGGTGTTCGACATAATAAAAGGTTGAACGAACTTTTTGCTTTATTGAATGTATAAGGTATCTGCGTACAAAGAAGGAAGTCCTAAACAGGATATTCTAGGTACATGGAGAAGAGGTTTCTGGGAAAGTGTGACGGTGGAGATCGAGCACTACAGCAGCTCTTTTACTCCATTGACGATCTGACGACGAATCAACCTTGCTCTGGTTATCTGGCGCCTTTTATTGAATTCGGGGGTCACCGATCAAGAGGCTGTATGGAGGAGAAGATCCCTTGGAGGGGGTTTTCTCCTTTTGGTTGGTTGGAGGATTATTCCTTCTTAGATAAAGGTTATCGCACCCTTTAAGTTGAAAGAGAACTCCTTCTATTTATAGAGAACTGAGCACATATGCGATGTGCATTATGGTTCCTAAGATATGAAAGAATCTGTCGTCATTGTACGGTGCGGGCTTCTGCGGCACTGACAAGTGGTGGACATCGAGATTTCCATCAATCTAGATCTCTGGTGGTTATCAACATAACCGAAGGAGGTGACACGTGGCGCGTGTCGATTTGCTTGCTCGGATACAGTCGAGTAAATCTTAGAATTTTATCCTAGATTTGGAGTCTAATTGATCATCGTCTAAGATTTAAATCAATCTGATATGATATCGATCATATTTTAATCACAATATTTTCTACAAGTGGCGGTTTAAACAAACGAATTGGGGGTAGGCCCATGCTTCCTGCGTCTCTGGTGAGGACTAAGTATTGCTATTCTTCTGGAGCGACGAGTAGACCATACTTCTGGAGACGAGGAGCCTCTGTGCTTTCAGGCGATGAGTGGACTTGGCTTCGAATGACGACGAGACTTTTGTGCATTTACAACAATGATGAAGCTGTGTTTCGGAGTAACAGAGTCACTGTGCTGTAGCCGGCGAGTAGGCTTGTGCTTCAGGCTGGCGAGGTTAATGTACTTTTGGAGAGACAGGCTAACTTGTATTGGTTGCAGTGGGAGTTCCCAAGTCACTCGTAGAGAAGTGACTTATGCTTCTGAATCATAGCAGAAGACGGTGCTGTGGGATTGGAGATGGTGTGAACATATCACCATCCTGTATGTAAGTAGCTGTGTTTCTGAATTTTGAAGGCATTGGCTTTGGTGGAAAGGGTATAACACCCTTGTGTGTCTGGGGTTGGCGCAGGCAGGTAGCTGCACCTTTAGAGTGAAGACACTAGTTTTTGAAGCAAAGGAAGGGGGGCCTACCACCATCTTGCTTCTAAGGTTGGCGCAAGCGAGTAGCTGCGCCGCTGGCTTAAAGGCTTTGGCTTCTGGAGTAAAGAGCGATAAATACGCACCTTTAAGGACTTTCCTTTTAATTGCCATCGTAATATGGAGAATTCCAAGGGTCTAAGTCTGATATTCGTTGTGCTGAGTCTTAGGTTTATCCCATTAATGCAGGAATTATGACCGTCGGCTATGTTGCGTGCACTCTGGGCCATTTTCGGTCCTATAAAGGGGGAAATTCTCCTCTGAACAGTCGTTGTCTTCTTCTTGGCATCCTTCACTATATGCGAGATCCGAACATAACTTCGAGTGGCGATCGGCCTTGTATAAGTTGGCTGCTGGTTGAGGCTTTTCTCGTTCATAGGAGCTATGTTCTCATAGAAGAACTCTGTGTAGAAGGAGCCATTGCTGCCCTTAAGAACAATGTAAATATCCTCCTTAGGGAGTTCAACTCTGGGCGACTTCTGGGGGATCTTCGAGGTCCTGATGACCTAGGTCGTGGGTGGATAGCCAACCCAAAGAGCCACAGGTTGTGTTATGTCCTTCCCATTCAGGGCTTCGCGACCTGCTGCGCTCTTTGAAAGCTCGGGCTAATGACTGCTTCATGAAGCTGCTTTCTTTGGTCGAGTGGCTGATATGCTTCTGGGAGGCTGCGCCCATGAAAAGGTTAGAATACACCTCGATAGAGGTCAATCTTTTGGCATGAAGAAGAAGGGCTGCGCTTTGATGAAGACCGAATCCCTTGTAGACCCCTCTAGGCTAGTCGAATCTGTACCAGATCCTTTGTAGACGAACAGAATTAGTGCTTTTGTGTAGTCTCGATGTGTCTGTACTAGAATTTGGTAGACATGACACATAAGGGACTTCTTTCCATATCTTCTGTTTTGTCTTTTTAGCACTTGTGCTGAGCCTTTGTATCATATGCTCTGTAGCGAAGGGATGTCATCAGCTGAGATTTTTTATGCTTCTATAAGACCCCCTTCAAAGAGTCCCGAGCTTGCAAGCTCGGAATACTTTGAACAGAAGCATGAACACGTGGCAGGATTGTACGAGCTGAGTGATGGCTGGTGTTACGCCTTACTCTTTAGCAATTGTCCTAAGTCATCATTTTAGGGCAAGAGCTCCTGATGACTTCTTGATATTAGAGCCTCTTGCATCTTTGCAAGGATCGCGAATCACTTTGGCAGAGGAGGTTCAAAGTCATGTTCCTTCGGTCACTCGAAGTACTGTCATCTGACATGGAGTGGAGCTTTTGCTTAGCTTGTAAGCTTCCTTCTGACCGACATCTGGCTCGTGCTTGGACCACACGAATAGTCTATATAAAGGACTACCCCTTCCAAGAGAAGACCCAGCTACTTCCATAATAGCCTTGCTTTCTCGATACTCGGCTGCTGACGAACCAGAAGTTTGCTTGAGACGGCCGTCGGTGGCAAACCTTTTAATCCGAAGAAGCCGTAGTAGAACTACCACTAGATCTTGAGACGTCCCTACGCTTTGGATGTCGTGGGCGTCAATGGCATCTTGGACCTCTACTTTTTGGATTTGGATTACTTGCCATTCCGAGGAATAGCAAGGCCTGCAGTTGTGCTTTCTCCCATGGCCAGCTGGGGAGATAGGGGAGTCCTGTGCTGGTCTTCATCCTCGGCTCGGGCCAGTAGCTGCTTCGGGCGTCCTTTTAACCAGGAAGTGATTGGCCTTGTCACTGCCTCTCCCGATATTGGGAACTTGTACTGCAATTTTAGCCTTTTTGCTTCTGTGTATGTAACTACGAAGAGTCTGTAATAGGTCTTTGTAGCGACATATTTTTATATATATAAGCTTTCCTGTCCCCTTTGCTTTTGTCTTCAAAATAAAGAGGGAATCTTCACCCGGGATTTGCCTGACCAGAGGTAATATGGACGTGGTAGGCTTAATCTTTGCCTGGATATAGAACAACAATCTAGAGGTAATATGGACGTGAACTGTTTTCTAGACCGCCAGAATAACCATAGAGCTGATGCGAGAAGAACGACTACTCAGAGGTAATATGGACATGGTAGCCGCATCTTCCAGGTGTAGAGGAGCAATCCAGAGGTAATGCGAACGTGGAGTGCTTCATCTACTTGAGAGAATATATAGGAAAGAGAGGGAGATCCCCTTACCAGAACTCATAGGCACCCTTTTCAGGGGATGTAGGCGCCTATGCTGGTTCCGCCTTCAGACGTAATATTTTTTTAGAAACTTACCATTGATGGGCATCACTAGCAAGTCACCATTAGGCTTAGCTAGTCGATAAGCACCGTTGGAGTATACCATTTCCATGACGAACGGCCTTCCTACTTGGGCTCGAACTTCCCAGCCGTCTTGTGAGTCATTACCATCGGTCTTCGTACTCCTAAGACGAGGTCGCCCATTTGCTATTATCTTTCACGGAACTTTTTGTTGAAGGCCCCAGAGATACGGGCTTGTTAAAGCTCGATCCTTTGCTGTACGAGCAAGCGCTTTTCATTTAGCGCTTCTAGCTCTTTAATCGCCTGCGCTGATTATCTTCGACGGTTAAGCTTATAGAGGCCACGTTAGTAGACAACATATTCTAAAAGACTTGACGGTGCTGGTGTAAGTGTCCCAAGTGGAGGAGTCAGAAGAGTGTGAGTAATAATTTTGAGCTTTTTTCCTTTGGAGCATGAATCCGTAAGAGAAGACGTCAGCCCTTGCCACAATTGAGCCCCTTGTTGCTGTTCAGGTCCTAACCTATCTTCTGGATGAGATTTTTGGCCTGCACAATATAGCGGTAGAACTACATCTTGCTATTGTCGAGGTCTGGGTCTTCAAGAGTTATAAGCTACAGATGCTCCAATCGATCGAATATGATGGGTTCTTATTCTTTTTTCCTGGCTGGAACTACGAAGTAGGTACCCCGGGCAGAGACAACTCAGCTCATATGGTTGACGGTCGTCACCTACGTCTGTAGATTATGTAGAGAGTTGTCTAGAGAATATTTGGTGTTCCAGCATGCACCAGAGTTGTTCGTAGACAACTTTCTGTTAATAAAGTAGGATATAATATCCTGAGGGATTACATCGTCGAAAGAGTGTGCCTCCATGTTGTCACAAACATAGTCTTCTAGCTCTTCGTCAGTGAGGGCTAGGGCTGTTGCAGGAGGAGGGGGAGGACGCTTCCTATTCAGTTTGACCACTAAAGGGGCTGTGGTCGCATGCTCCTGCGTCTTCGTGGGTGGCCTTGGAGACCTCCGTGGTAGCTTTATTCGTATCGGCTCCTGACCATCTTCTATCATCACTGGAGGAAAGTTGGAGCTCTGCCCCGAAACTTAACGATGAGAGGCGCTGATACTTTGGGAGGCCTTTATTTCAGTCGAACCTTTAAAGGTTCTTCGGTCGTTGTTGCTTTCTGAGGCTGTCTCTGCCTCATCAACAACATCATTTCTATCGTCATCCCAAGGGACTGACTTGTACAGATCAGCATCCGTACAGTAGGCTTCAAGTCCTCGGAACGGGTCGATATCAGTAAACTCTGTTTTGATGGTCCCATCGCTGGTCATATACTTCACGTACTGATATAAGGTGGAAGGGACAATCATGTACTCATGGATCCATGGTCGTCCTAGCAGCATCTTGTAGTTTATGTCTGCATCGATGACATAGCAAGTTACTTCAGTATGGAGGTCACCAATCTAACACTTTCGGTAAATTTTGCCCAGAGGCTCGCTTTTTCCTGCGTTGAAGCTGCTGATTGTTGTGTTCGAGGCTGTCAACCGATGCATCGGAATCCCTAGAGTTTGAAGGAGGCTTCTTGGGATAATGCTCAGAGAGGAACCTGGATCGATGTGGATACGATCGACCTTAATCGGGGGCGATTGTGACGATTATTTTTTAGCAGCACGTCTTGTTGGGTGAAAGTGATACTGGGAATCTCTTCGACCATACTGTGGCAATGTGGGCAAGCTGCGGGGTCATCATTTGGTGGCCGAACCTGAGTAAGGAAGGAGTCGGCATTCTGTAAGGCTTCACTGAGCGTGTCTCGTTTCTCTTTAGAGAGATGGAGGAGCTCAAAAAGTGATAATCTAGCCAGAGTGTTGGGCAGCTGTGCTAGAATATCGAAGTTGTAGGGCTTGATAGGCCCTATTGCTGGATCCTTTCTGAGAGGTTTGTCGAAGCAAACCTCCTTCTGTTTTTGCTTATCCGTGGTACGAGCCCGAGATGGACATGCCTCTGGTGCGTCAGGAGCTTGAGATGGACCTGCTTCTGATACATTTGGGACATGCGAAGTAGTCGGTGGAGACTCCTCCTGCTCTGGAGCCTGGCTCTCTTCTTGTTGCTTCGCTGAGCGGGTGGTCACCAAAGCATCATCAGTCGAAGCCGAGACCATGGGGCATGTTTTGCTTTTCTTCCCTTTGGTAGATATGGTCGTAGGTGCCATCATATCGAGGACTAAGTCAGGATGAATCCACATGAATTCTCTTTGAGGTGTGGAGAGCGGGATGAGCCTTTGAGCGTTGTCCCGTGCTGGTGGAAGGTTGACTACTTCTATTGTTGCCTTTGGAATGGGGATGACGCCGTCTTATACCTTTGTGGATAAAAAACTCCCAAACTGGAGAGTAACCATGTTGGCCATGACGGTATTTTCGCCATAATCTACCGATATAATGTTGGCGTTGATGAGGCGCTGGATTTGCCTTTTCAACACATAGCAATCTCGTATTGAGTGGTAGACGTACTGGTTGGTAATGGCAGTAATTGGGACGGTCCACCTTTTCCACTTCATCAGTACGCCAAGGTGTCGGGATGGACAGTTTGCCACTCTTCGTAAGCATCTCGAAGAGCTCCAGCTTATCCTCGTCATTGAAGGAGTAAGTCTCCCTCGGCCTCTACGTTTTTGCGGACTTGGGGTTCACGGATGCTGAACCTTTAGAGATGTTGACGGTCATGGACTGATTGCCTTTTCCATCTTTGGGGTTGCTGCGGGACAAGCGTCTCCCCTTGTCTTCAGGCGTAGTAAAGTATACCCCAGGAGCTGCGTGCCCTGGACTTTCCTCTATGCGGCGTCTTCCTCTGTAATAAAAGACGTCCACTCCGTTTAGGGAGCACTGTGCCATAATTTGATTGCAGGTAGCATATTCTTGTGGCATGAGTCCATAAGCATTGGCTCAGGCATGTCAGGTGGTAATCTGAGGGCTGCCTGTGAAAGCACTCAATGTATGTACGGATAGGCTCCTTCTTCCTCTGGATAATCTACATGAGGGTCGACATCGTCATGTCAATCCCTCCTTCGTAGAATCAGTCCACGAACAGAGTCATTAGGTCTTCAAATGACGAGTTACAATCGTCTGAAAGACTGCAAAACCATTCATAGGCTACCCCCTGCAGGGCTTCTATGAATATGTTGGATAGGTGGGCATCATCCTTTGGCAGGTGCCCAGTTACCGAGGCAAAGTACCTTAAGTATTGTCGAGGAGACCCCTTCCCTTCGTAGGGTATAAGCATCTGCGGATTGTATTTGGAAGGGTAGACGATATTGTCCCAATCGACAGGGTATGGCTGTCGGATACCCATCTTCCAGAGTGCTGCTTGCTTCTCCTTGGCATCATGACGATCATAGAGCTCCTTGATGGCCTGCTGTATTTTGGTCTGCATTGCAGAACTTATAGCCGATGGAGTAGACGAGGTGGGTCCTACCTGGTGGGTGGCAGGCAGCCTGCTAGATCCGTCATTGGTTGGCGGATCAAGCACAGGTATAGAGGTAGCCGGGCCATATTGCTCTTGAGGTCGATTATGACCGAGGATAGAGTCTTCATGGTGTCTGTTAGCGTATCTAACTTTGTTTCGAGGGCTTCGATACGTCTGAGAGCTTCGTTGTTGTCTTCCTCGTTGCTATCGGCCATGAACACGGACCAAGTGTGAGGATGAGTCGAGGAAGCCGTGGATCCTTCGCTCTCTAGCTCAGACGCCTGAGCCTCGCCATCTCGGGGATACACTGTAAGCTTGTGATCTTCCTCGGACTCAGCACGGTTGCTACCCCTAGTCTGCTGACTGGCTGCGCCGATGGAGGCATCCATGTCGTATTGTTTTTTCTCAGATCAGAACACAGGGTTATCGTACATGGTAAGAGGCTGGCTAGCCCCAGTATTTGGCATGGCACCTAATACAGATCTGGAATAGGTGCCTTGGAACACACCTGCATCAGGTACCTCAGCTTTGCTGCTCTTCGGCCTCCTTTTCGATTTTACGACCGACATGAAAGGATTCTGGGAGGGCTTCTTAAAAGCTCTAGAACCCTGCACCGCGTAGCACTTGACAATACAGGGTTCGTCTTTTCTATGGCTCACCGACCCCCTGTTGAGCCTCTGGCGTGGGGTCGACGTGGAGTGAAGTCTCTGGAAGACGGAATGTCGGATCGATGATGGCGCGGCCGCCTGCTAGCAGCAACAGTTGATGGTAATCTGGGTACAAAGTTGCCTTAATTTAGGCACATCTTGTGCCACAGATTCTTTTTCTGCTTGGGAGAGGGTCGAATCTTCCGCCATGGCACCCCTATTGTACGTGGAGGGAAGCTGCACGTGAGTACGGTCAGAATGGGTCTAGCGGGGAAGCCTCTTGTCGCTTCTGCGGGAACGTTGCTCGCATGGATCCCTCTCCGTAGGATGTACCCCTGGCTTGGCTCTCGGAGCCGTGGATCCTTCGCTCTCAACACGGGCCTCTTGTCTGCCATTGGTGCCACGCATTTATTACACGAAGCACAAACCACCTAGGATCTCTTCCTACTACCCCCAATGGGTGAGTAGTATTCAAAGTCTGCCAAAGGCTCTCCTGAAGGGAAAGCGATTCTGTCGAAGACAGATCTTCTCATCGGTAATGCTCCCGTCGTGAGGGGTTGGACCGGTGTGCGCTTCCTTTGGCGTCGTACCTTCGTCAGATTAACCATAGAACTACCATTTTCCTCGCCATGCTCTCCCAGGACGGGAATCGAGCGAGATGATAAGGCTATAGCAGCCATAATCTTCTCCGTGGCTTTGGCGTTGAGGGGGTCCTGAGACGTCGTACCTCCAAACACGTCGAGTCTTCTTCTGTTGTACGAACCGCTTTGAAGTCTTCACCTTTTCATCAGAGATGAGACCTTCAAAAGCTTGCTGGTCGAAGCGTACGACTAGCATCTCTTGGAAAGATCCCAGCAAGTTTTCATCAGATTACGTCACTGCCTTCTCGTTGGAGGAGTAGGTATTCCCCAACAGAGTCGCCATTTTGTTCAACATAATAAAAGGTTGAACAAACTTTTTGGTTTATTGAACGTATAAGGTATCTGCTTACAAAGAAGGAAGTCCTAAACAGGATATTCTAAGTACAGGAAGAAGAGATTTTTGGGAAAGTGTGACGGTGGAGATCGAGCACTGCAGTGGCTCCTTTACTTCGTTGACGATCTGACGACGAATCAACCTTGCTCTGGCTCTCTGGCGCCTTTGATGGAACTCTGGGGTCACCGATCAAGAGGCTATCTGGAGGAGAAGATCCCTTGGAGGGGGTTGTTTTTCTTTTCGTTGGTTGGTAGATTGTTCCTTCTTAGATGAAGGTTGTCGCTCCCTTTAAGTTGAAGGAGAACTCCTTCTATTTATAGAGAACCGAGCATATATGCGATGTTCATTAAGGTTTCTGAGATATAAAAGAATCTACCGTCATTGTATGGTACGGGCTTCTGCGGTGCTGATACGTGGCGGACATTGAGATTTCTCTCAATCGAGATCTCTGGTGGTTATCAACAAAACTGAAGGAGGTGACACATAGCGCGTGTCGATTTGCTTGCTCGGATACAGCCGAGTAAATATTGGGATTTCATCCTAGATTTGGAGTCTAATTGATCTTCGTCTAAGATTAAAATCAATCTGATATGATATCAATCATGATTTAATCCCAATATTTTTCACAAGAGGCGGTTTAAACAAACCAATTGGGATGGACCCATGCTTTCTGCACCTATGGTGAGGACAAAGTACTACTGTGCTTCTGGAACAACGAGTAGACCGTGCTTCTGGAGACGACGGAGCCTCTGTGCTTTCAGACGACGAATAGACTTGGCTTCGAATGATGACGATACTTCTGTGCATTTAGAGAAACGATGAAGCTGTGTTTTGGAGTAATCGAGTCATGTGCTGTAGGTGATGAGTAGGCTTGTGCTTCAGGTTGGCGAGATTATTGTACTTTTGGAGCGGCAGGATGACTTGCATTAGTTGCAGTGGAAGTTCCCAAGTCGCTTGTAGAGAAGTGAATTAAGCTTCTGGATAGGAGCAAATGACTGCACCGTGGGAATGGAGATGGTACGAACATATCACCATCATGCGCCTCATATGGACGCATATAAGTAGCTGCGCCTCTGAACTTTGAAGGCGTTGGCTTTGGAGGAAAGGGTATAACAGCCTTGTGTGTTTGGGGTGGCGTAGGCAGGTAGCTGTGCCTCTGGAGTGAAGACACTAGTTTCTGAAGCAAAGGAAGGGAGGCCTACCACCATCTTCCTTCTGAGGTTGGCGCAAGCGAGTAGCTGCGCCTCTGGCTGGAAGGCTTTAGCTTCTGGAGTAAAGAGCGATAAATACCCGCTCTTTAAGGACTTCCCTCTTAATTGCCTCCGTAATATGGGGTATTCCAAGGGTCTAAGACTGACATTTGTCATGCTGAGTCTTAAGTTCATCCCATTAATGCAGGAATTCTGACCGTCGGCCATGTGGCATATACTCTGGGCCATTCTCGGTCCTATAAAAGGGGAAGTTCTCCTCTGAAGAGTCACTGTCTTCTTCTTGGCATCCTTCACTACCATACGAGATCCAAACTTAACTTCGAGTGACGGTCGGCCTTGTATAAGTTGGCTGCTGGTTGAGGCTTTTCTCATTCATAGGAGCCATGTTCTTATAGAAGAACTCTGTGTAGAAGGAGCCATTATTGCCCTTAAGAAGTATGTAAATGTCCTCCTCAGGGAGTTCAACTCTAGGCGACGTCTGGGGGATCTTCGACGTCCTAACGACCTAGATCATGGGTGGATAGGCAACCCGATGAGCCACAGGTTGTGCTATGTCCTTCCCATTCAGGACTTGGCGGCCTGTTGCGCTCTTTGAAGGCTCGGGCCAATGACTACTTCAGGAAGCTGCTTTCTTTGGCCGAGTGGCTGATATGCTTCTGGGAGGCTGTGCCCATAAAAAGGTCAGAATATGCCTCGATGGAGGTCAATTTTCTGGCATGAACATGATGGGTTACGCTTTGACGAAGACTGAATCCCTTGTAGACCCCTCTAGTCTCTATCGAATATGTACCAGATCCTTTGTGGACGAACAGAATTAGTCCTTTTTGTGTAGTCTCGATGTGTCTGTGCAAGACTTTGGTAGACGTGACATATAAGGAACTTTTTTTATATCTTCTGTTTTGTCTTTTTAGCACTTGGGCTGAGCCTTTGTATCATCTACTCTGTGGCGAAGGGATGTCATCAACAGAGATTTTTCATGCTTCTACGGGAGGGAGGAAGGAGAGGAGCGAAAAAGGGAGATGGAAGAGAGTGGTTCGAAGCCTTACAGGAAGAAGTACGGCAGAGAAAAAGTGCATACGGAGGATCCGGGCGCTGGCACGCTGGTGCGGGCGCGCGATAGTGTCCGGAGAAGGGCGAGGTATCGTGTTGTCGGCGGAGGCTGCACGAGAAGCGCAGCACGGACGACGCTCACAGCTGGTGTGGGGCCTTGGCGGAGGGAGTCTCGGCTAGGGAGGCGGAGGCGCGACTGGCGGTGCTCCGACCGACGTTGGGTGATTTAGGGTGGTTTCGGTTTTTCTGTGGGTGTATAGGGATGGTGACGATGATGATGATGGGTGATTATGATTTGATGGATCGTCGATGGTGGCGGCCGATCGTGTTGGCAGGGGTGGACGTGTAGGGGATGTTGGAGGTGAACATATAGATGGTTCGTCAGAGGTGGTGGCGAACAACGAGGGAGTAGTGGTTCGGCCAGAGGGGGTTGGCCGGTCGGTGAGGGTTTGATGAGGCTGTGGTGTGGGCGGTGTGTTGGTAGACTGTGGAGCACGATGGTGGTACGGTGATGGTCAGGGGCCGTGAGGCCACTGGACATTAGGGCCGATCGTGGTCAGCGTAGGGCAAGGAGGAGTTGGGTGGTGGTGGTATTCGATGAATCGGAGGCTACCGGTGCTGGCAATGGGGATAATGGAGCATGACGGGAGGGGCTGTCATGGGCTTCAGCGGGGACTGGTCGGGGAGTCGGGGTATATTGTGGCAGTGATAGTGGGCTGTCGTGGAAATTTCGGCATGGCGGGCGACATGATAGCAGGAACAAGGAATCTAGGATTAGGGTTAGAGTTAGGGTGTATTGGGAAGGTATCGTCTGGTGTCCGACACGAGGATGGTGATCATGCGATGTGTCCGGGTGTGTCAGACACGATCATTGGAAAGGGCTATTGATTTTCATATTTATTTTGAATTTTTTCTTTTATTAAGTATAGGAAAAATATGAGATTGATCCGATCGGTACTGGCTTAGGTTTATCTCAGTCCACAAATAAAAATAAGCCTACCTACTTATCCCAAAAATTCACAATTCCAAAAAGCCAAACCCTATACAAATTTGGTCCATTTCTTATTGTTCTGACCTAGCAGAACTCTGACCGAGTTCGGTCCGAGTTCGGCCCGAGTTTGGTCTGGGTTATTTGAATTTTAGTTTCCACCAAATCTGCATCCAACGTTCCTATGCGAAATTCTAGCATCCGAACTCTACCCGAACTCTGCCCGAGTTCGGGTTCCCCAAAAACACTATAAATAGAGTTGAGATTACCATTCATTTCAAACATCCAATTTCATCTCTTCTCTTCTCTATCTAAAGTGTTCTGAGCTTTTTACTTTTATATCTAAGCCTTTACGACTCTTAGCCAAGCCAGTACCGTTTCTGTTTAATCTAGAGTTTGGTGTTGAAGAGTTGTATCGGAGGCTGTATTCAGAAAATATTCCAGCTTTTTAATTGCCTTCTGGAGTCGGTCATGCGCTCGTCACCAAGCACGGTGTTGTAAAGTCGGTCGTGCACTTGTCACCAAGCACAGTGTTATAAGAGTTACAAGTTCTCAGTTAAAGCTTGTGCCATAGTGGATTAACAGCGAGCAAGAGTACTCACGACTGGACTAGTCCTCTCAGAGGGAAACCAGTATACATCGTGGGGTTCACTGAGCTTGAATTCTGGACTCTTACTTTACCACATTTTATTTACAGTCTTTTATCTGCAATAATATATAACTGCTTAATATTTTTTAATTGGTGATTATTTTTCGCTGCACACGCACACACTCTATTCACCTCCCCTCTAGAGGTGCTCAACGGTCCTACAAAAGTATTTGAAGGGGTTTGTATATAATCGAATTATGAACGTTTTCACATATGATATCAATGGTAAAACTTAATCTAACTAGATCAAAGCCTCTATATACCAAAAAGTGTCTAAAACGTGTGCCCCAAAGAATCTAGAAAGAATTTTGACATAAAATTTTATATGAGGTAGTAGACACATAGCGGAACCCATAATCTTTGGTCCCATGCAGTTTTGATGTCTAGAAGTGGAGGAAACATATTTGCAAGATGGACATACTTGTTATGTTTTCAGACAGCAAGGTTGGGTCCAGTTTGGGCGGCTGTAGCAACTTATAGGGGCTGTTTCAGGTGATGGTCGGCCTTGGGAAGATGGAGGGGGAAGGTCTTAGGCACGTCAGGCCTTAGGTGATTGGGTTGGAGATGGTTGGCTATGCTCCCAACAACAGCAAGAATAAGAAAGAGCAGCAGCAGCAGTCGGCAATGGGTAGGGGGTCAGGTTAGGGTTTGTAGAGACGGTTTTTTGATAGGTTTGTATATATATATATAATATATATATATATATATATATATATATATATATATATATATATATGGTTGCTACGCGGTCGGTTATGGTCTACCGGTCGGTTATGGTTGCTATATATATATATATATATATATATATATATATATTTTATTTTATTTTATTGTTATAATATATATATATATATATATATTATAACAATAAAATAATAATTAATTATCTAACTAAATTAATAATTACCTTTATCATACCTCAAATCAGAATAATGAAATATCATACTACATAGGTGGACTAAGGCCAGTTATGCTATGCAAAAAAGCAATAAAATAATAATTAATCATCTAACAAAATTAATAATTACCTTTATCATACCTCAAATTAGAATAATGAAATATCATACTACATAGGTGGACTAAGGCCAGTTATGCTATGCGAGGTACTCCAAAAATATAACTTGCCAGTCACAGTTGTAAAAAGATAAGGGGGTTGTACTACAATCTAATGGTCATCCTAAGTCATGAATAATCTAAAGTGTTCCAACCAAAGCTAGCTAGCAACAGCAAGAAACATCACATCTACAATGTGGTCGTACGCCTCGAAACACCAAGGAACTCCATGTCTCAGCGTATCCAAGCGAGCTCCGTCTCGAATGAGCAAGTACCTGTTACCTGTGCATAAAAATTGGTGGGGTATTTGTATAATCGTACTGGTGAGTGAGCCCCTCTCCCACCCAAACAAAACTAACACGTTCATTTATTGAGTGCTCTATATGATTTTGGTTGTCTTTCTAATGTTGCTTTAGGATCAGTTCATTGCATAACTATAAGTCTACTCGTGTTACAATATCATGGTCTTACTCCAAGACCTTGTGACCGTGCTTTTAAACTCATTTGTGCCAACATCGTGGTCGTACCATAAAATCTATTTGTGTATCATCATCGAGGTCGTGCCTCGCAACATAGTGTATTTTTACTCAGTACTTGCCCTACGGCCTTTATCCCATTTTGTCGTGGAAATGGCTTAATCATAGACTTGTGAACTTAGTGGCCTTTTACCCATTTCGTCATAGAAATGGCTTAATCATAGACTTGTGAACTTTGTGGCCTTTTACCCATTCGTCATAGAAATGGCTTAATCAAAAACTTATAAACTTAGTGTCAATGACTTAATTTATGACACCACTTCTCGTGCCAAAGTATGTGTTTCTATTATAGCCAAATCTTAGGCTCTAAACTCATGTTGCGTACCATGTATACATTTATTGACTCATTTATATCGTACATAAACTTCTTGATTTGTACCGTGCACACACTTTTTGACTCATTTATACCGTGCACACACTTTATTTGACTCAATCTAAGGCATGTACACAGATCATCACTTATATGTCGACTCGTCTATATGAAAAGGTAACAAGCATCACAAGCTATCATGGACAATAGACAGATTTTAGACGTCGAACCTTTCAGCGCGGGTAGTGAGCCATGCTGAAAGTTTCCAAATAACCCTATTTGAGTGTTGTATGCCAACACAGCTTTTTTTTTGCTCCTCCCATGCAGAAGTCAGTACCGTCTCTGGGTTACCGTTAGGGGAGCTGTTTCTTGTGCACAAGTTGTCCAATGACTATGCAAGATGCAACTCAACTTGCCTTCATACAGTCACTACTCATTCACAGTATTTCCATACTTTTGTTTTCTTTATGTAGCACCCATTGTTTTAGGGTCTGCCTCGGTAAGCTCCCATTGTTTCAGAGGTTTTCTCGACAAGCTACCATTATTTCAGGGAGTGCCCTGGCGTGCTACAACTTCGGGAACTTCCCGTTCATGTTATCATACCTTTGACTCAACTCAGGAATGACTACTTGTTAGCCTCCTGCATATTCAACTTGAGCTAACCATGTTCTGTGTTGTGCCACCAATCAAGTCATAATCTATATGACAAGCCTTTCAAACCGTGAAATCGTAGGGTCGTACCTACCGTGTCAACTAATTTCTAGTCTTTGTGTCAACATAAGAACGCCACTTTTGCCTAAGTCGTATGGTTGAAGCAAGTCGTGGGATTGAAAGATCAAGTGCCAATTTGAAATCTAGCGTGAAGTGTTTATCTAAGCATCAACTTTTTATATTTTCCATATTTTATGAATTCTGACTCAGAGTAGGATTATTCCTTTAGGTATCTGGGTATGTCTCTTTTGTTAGCAAACCTACTTAGTGCATTCAAAACATCCATTTTATTAGTTTGAAGGCCAAGCAGAGGCAACTTCATCAAATCCACACACCTGTACGAGGAGTTGCCTCAACCGAGCGGGACATCAAGCAGGCCATTGCATAACCAAGTCCAAACGCTGTTGCATTTCGATTCCTCCGGTTGACCTGAGTGGGACGGGCTACTACATTATAAACCACTCAGAAAAAGTTTCATCCTCGAAACTTACTGAGTATACTCTAATCAACTTATCACTTATACTTAACTTTTATTTACCTGGCATCATTAAGGAACTTTCGACACACTTCCCATTTGTTTCATTTTTCAGAGTCGCGCTACGCGCCATAGGCAATTTCGTCAAACACTAAGGGACAGTTTGGTTATATGTTTAAAAGCAGTTTTCTGCTTTTAAACTCAAAAACATTAAAAATCGTGTTTGGCAACACATTGTCTAAAATATGCTTTCCAAATTTTTTTGAGAAACAAGAGTTATAACTCTACTTTCACAAATCAGAAAAACATGTTTCCCAATTTTTTTCTAGTTTCAGCAGTCCAAAAGTAGTGGCCCCCATACCCCACATCCCCTACAGTTTTGATTCTCTCTCCTCTCTCATTCTCTCAGCCCTCTTCCTCTACTCACTCGCTCCCCCTCTTTTTCAGCTTTCTCTTTCTCTCAAATCTCTTCTCCCCCTTCTCCCTCATTATCGACGACCTCAAGTCGGCTTCCCCAACATCCACAATATGACGAACTCGAAAGTGGACGATACGGTGACCCCAAGTCGGTTCCTCCAATGTCCCCAACCCAAATCCTATCCCCGGACATGAATGACATATCAAACGACATAACCCAGGAGATGAATGGCAGCGACGACGAACTTGTTGTCGTTGCTGACGAACTCGAGCTCCTCGAGGATACGATGACTTCGAGCTCGAGCTCCTCGAACTCGTTGCCGCTGTCGATGACGAGCAATGGGACGACAAGGACCGGTTCGTCGAGCTCCTCCTACAGCCTTGTCCTCCTCGGTTCATCGACAGCCTCGACCGGTTCGTCGAACTCTTCTGTAGGAGGAGATATTTTTTGTCTGGAAGGAGATATTTTATATGAACACAAAATGGACCCAAACAGGATACAGAAGGGATCTAATCTTGATAGTAGTATCTGTATCAAACACGAATTGAGTAGACATGATACAAATATTTTATTAGATACGAAAAAGATATAGGGACACAAATTGGACACGAATAGATTAATTTTAATATAAATATTTTATAAAATTTTAATAAGAATTATTTTCACAAAATATTTTATGAAATAAAATTTGAAACTTTTATTTCATGAAATTGTTTTTCAGACGAAAGTAACCAAACGCAAAGCCACAATTTTTACACTCTAAAAATAAATTTATAACTTACTTTCAAAAAACTGTTTTCAGAAAGAAATTTTAGAAAGAATATCCAAACGGAGCCCAAGTCATTTTAGACAAGCTAACTATTTCACAACATAATCATCAAGTCATGTCTCTATCAATAATGCGCCTCATGCTGTTATATTTCCAATACATAGAGCAACTATGACTCGTCGCACACACATGCAACTTAACTCTAGGACAAACCTACGTGAGCGATATCCTTAATCATTCTGAATGAAACACATATCAAATAAATCAACTCATAATCTAGTCGAAACCCAGTGTTATCCCTTTAACCAAATCCGATAATCCTCAAGTCTTCAAGTTGAACTTTCCAACCAATCTTGCAAACATGACTGCATCAAAGCCTCAATTAAAATTGCACATTTCGATACTCAATTTTTGCTAAACAATTCCACTATCTTCTGAAGTTATCGTTCGCAATGTCTACGTTCTATCTTCCAAAATTTTCTAAACCCTTAAATTAACCAATCAAAATTCGAATTTCATATTAAGCACAACCAGATTTCACTCTTCCGACTATAATCCTAATCAGGATGATATATTTCAATTCCGACTAAGTAAAAATTTTGTGCTTATTCAATCCTCGAAACACATTCGATTTTATTGACACACAAATTTATCTTCAATCTCTAACTTTATTCTATACTAAAAATCCGATCAAACAAATTGATTCATTTCGATTGCATATGCCAGTTCCTTCGTTCAATCTATACAACGTCAACGTCCATTTTTCAAATATCTCGCCTGTGCAATTCAGTATGTTTACCTTGAACCAAGTTGATCAAACCCAATTTTATTTAATTTCATTACAAAGATCATACCTTCAGTCTCATTTGAACTCAACATACCACTCGAGTTGGATCGTCACATATTTAAGGCATTCCCAAAATATATGCATTTCAACCAAGCCTCGTGATATAGAATCCGAACAACATTGAAAGGTGCAATTTCCATCGACTTCTTCTTCGGAGCACAACTTTATCTTTCCATTGAACAACCGATATCCCAATATCATAACCCAATCCAAACCTATCATTCATCAAAACTTCCAAGAACATTTCTAACTAGCTACCCCAGCTCTATTATCTACCCAGTCGACTCTCGCTAAGGTCGATCGCACAATTCTATCTCTCCGTACAAGGACGTCTGCTTAACCGCTAAGCTATCTTTACTACTAAATTCAAAGTCATGCACCATCCCGTGCAACCAATATCAATACTTACACCCCAATCCTAAGGTCAAACCATAGTTGATAGTACATGGTCTTCCTACCGAAGCTCGTATCACCCATATTTCTAATCTTTGAGTATAGATTTCTCCTATTCGCATTCGTAATGTTCAATCCACGGGGTTCGGGTCTTTCAACAAAGTCATTCCTAGGATAAATCAGTTCATGATCATCCTCAACTACACATGTTTCAATGACACAAATCTCACAACTATTAAATACGTCATCCTCAGTTCGTTTAATAGACCTATCAATCCAAACTCATATACCTCGACTACAAAATCATAGTCTTAATTCACCGATCCCAATTTCTACGTCGTATAATATCTATTATAATTCATCGATCGTAATGTTCCTTTAATCCCAATCTTACTAATCCTCGAGTCGTGCATCTACTTCATGCACAATCGCATTATCGCCTACTATAATTTTCCTGGGTCATAAAATCGTCACATCAATGATCATTAAATCTGTCAATAATTTTGTTTCGGTCAGTCTAGTACTATTCATTCACATAAACTCCAAGTTTATCTTATCAATTCATCCAAACATTCATTCTTATCAAAATCCCAAGGGATAGAATTTATCTGAATAATAATACTTTACACGATCAATATTCTTCGAATCGTTATCGCACATCAATCTTTGATACGCCTCAATACCATCGATGACATACATAACCTGATGATCTTCCTTTGCAACAAACTCTGAGTCGTGCAACTGATGCTATCATCCGAACTGGATATACAATAATCCTCGACATTCAAAATCAAATTTGATCGTTATCCCTCGAACTAGTTACATGATTAACTCAAATCACTTTTGTTGTATCTTCTATCTTACATTAAAAAAAATTCTTCTTTGATCCTTAGCCTCATTCTTGTATCTTCAAATAAGTTTTCATGTACGCTAACTTTCAATCGTGTTATCTTTCCTTAGTCAAATTCAATTTTAATTTCGTTCAGTTACGTACTAACATTTTCGTACATGATTCATATCGATTCCCTCGACTGAGTCATTCATCCCGTTACACCTTAAACTTTTCCTCGGTTTATCTGTTTACTCTATCATTTTGTACTTTATATTCAATGTAATCCCAATCCGATGTGCGTCGCTTCTCGTTCGTTAGAATCAAACCCATACTAGCTATCTAAAATCATGATTAACTTTGAAACACACTTTCTAAGACTTCGCA
>JANAVB010027146.1:0-12287 GCA_029216955.1 Iris pallida
AAGCACCAAAAGAGAACAAACCATGACAAAATTTGGAGTAACAACATAAAAATGAGTCTAACAAGGATGCAGCCATGAAGATAAAAGAAAAATTCATTAGCCCTTAAACATATGGGAAGCCTATAGCATAACCATGAAGTGATATGGTATCGTAGGTAGATCAGGAAGAAAGGTTTAATACAAAAAATAGCACATGCCGACATTCAGTTAGCACATGACAAATCATTCTTTGTTCAGCTAATAGAAAATGAATGTTTGTGCTTTGTTATACTTGCCTTGATCAGTGTGTATGAAGGTTTCTCAGGATAGAAGTATGCTATTTCTCAATGTTGATAGAGGAATGAGAATTTGTTAAAATTCGTAACTTCAAATCTAGATCAAAAACTTCCTTCGTCTTCCTCTTGATGCCCTATTTGGATAAATTTTACTTGAAATCATCTGATAGCTATGGATGAAATTACTAGGCATATCCAAGAGGATGTTCCATGGTGTACGATGTTTGTTAATGATATTGCGTTGATTAATGAAAGTAGAAAACGGTTATATGCTAAAATATAAGTATGCAGTGAGAGACTTTGGAATCTAGGGATTTAGGATTAGTAGAAACTTCAACGTTTATTGCTCCGTGTTTAAACTAAGCACTCATGACCAAAAAAATGGTTATCACCTTTATCTTTTCCAGACTGTTTACACTATTACATTTATGAAACTGCATCTGCAGGTAAAAAAAAACTATTTACATTTACCAAACTGTACATACAAGTGCAGAATCTGCAGACTACTTCATATACATAGAACTGCATGTGCAATACTGATGCTCAGCTAAACTTTCCTGAATCCAGAGCTTATAACCCAATGATCCAATTTTAGCAACCAAGGATGATTGCAATTTGCAAGCAAGGGAGGCTGATGATTTTCAAAATGACATGTGCATTTACAGGCATGTGCAAGTCTTATGAGCGTGGTTCAGGTTGAGTTTGACTCCTCATCCTTCACTTGTTGCTGGTACTAGGTGAAACATAGTCATGGGTGATTCCGATCCAAGGACATGGATCAAATTTCAAGTGAACACAGATCTATCTCTGGCACTGATCCCTCCTAATGTGTGAATAGACTAAATAGGGCCATGAATATATGATTGGAGTAGATTCCAAATTGACCAGATGTTTACAGCTCCAGTCAAGACAATAATATTCCTCCAAGTTACTACCCAAATAATCCCCTGCCCTCACAGAACTCTACCTTTCGCTTTCTGGAGCTGAATATGCTTTCTAATTCTGTGGGAAAGGTCCAATGAAGTGATGTGAGGTTGCCCGTCCAATGAAGTTATGAATCATCACACTTTGGGTGCTTCGGACCTAAGCAATAGGATAGTTCTTTCTAATTAAAGCTAAATTTGACTACAAATCTGTGGTAAACTGCTCTACAGGAGAAATCCATCGGAGTGGCGTATTGAAGAGCTCCCACTCATTGTCTTGATCTAGCTAATACTTTTGATCACCTTTGTCTAGTAAGAAGACGGGAGATTTTGCAGGGCAAGGATACATGAGGAAATAAAAGAAATGTCCAAGAGGTGGCTGCCTAGGTGTTTTGGATGCCTTGCCCTAGACAAATAGTATTTAGGCGGTGAGATCCAAACGCACTCGCCTTGGAAAGGAAGCGGCATACTCAAGCTGCTTCAGACAGCCTCAAGCTCCTTGGCCCGTCTTGACATTTGACACTAGGGGGGTTGTTGATCCCTCTGATAAGTCTGTCTATCTCCCTCTCTCTTTCTCTCCTTTTTCGTTTTGATGTATTTATGTTATCACCAGTAGGATGTGTCCCTCCACGACTCCTCACTTCAAATCAATTCCCCTTTTAATTTTAAAATTTCAGTTATAATGTATTTAGTATTACTGGTAGTATTTGGTTGTGACTTGTTTCATTATCGAAACATTCATTTCAATTGATGTCGAAGTCTCAAACTTATGTACCCAATATGCACAACAAGATTTGCATAGAATTTGAGCCCATATACATCCCAAAGTCTTATAAACCACAAGCTTAACTTACCTACTATACATCCTAGTATTTGGTTGTGACTTGTTTCATTATCGAAACATTCATTTCAATTGATGTCGAAGTCTCAAACTTATGTACCCAATATGCACAACAAGATTTGCATAGAATTTGAGCCCATATACATCCCAAAGTCTTATAAACCACAAGCTTAACTTACCTACTATACATCCTAATTTTAGTCTCAAGTCCCCCGCCTCGCCACCTAGAGGCCCCCCGCCTTAACAAGCTTAAGTAAAAGAAAAGGTAGAAGAAACTAATGCAATATACAAAGAAGTTGTTGACATTGCATCACCGAATCAAGACTTCCGATGAAGGTGTCTTACTTGGTTTTATATAAAGAATAAAATTTTCAAGGTAGCTCTTACGACAAGCTAAAACAAAAGAAGTTTGGTTCTGGTCCTGATTTGAAGAAAATCAAAGTTACTAGTTGTTTGTCATCTCCATTCAAGACACAAATGTTCTTGCACACCTGCACAAATATAATCTTCTGCCCTCCCAAAATCTATCTTCCCCTTTACATAGATTAGCTCTTGATCTTCACAAATTCCCACATTAATTGCAAGAACTCGCAGAATATCTCAAAAATTCCCAATCCTAAAGAAATATAGCGTCTGGACTTACAAAACGAAGGTCATAGAAAGATCAACCAAGTTATCTTCTCATCGATAGAGTTAACTCCAATTTCAAACGAATCTAGGGTCTCAAGAATCAGCAGATTCTTCAAATTTCACACATTCAAGTTTATGCAGATATGGTGAAACCAAAGCAATACAATTTGCAAGAAATCTCAAATTATAAACAAAATATGTCTTTGGAGTTCTGGAACCTAAGCGACAAATCAATCAATTTGTCGCCGTCAGCAGCCAAAACCCTAAGAATCGGAATCGAGATAGAGAGAGAGAGAGAGGAAGGGGGGGGGGGGGGGGGGGGGTGTCGGTAGGTCTGGACTATGAGTGCTGACGAGAGTATTGAAACCTCTCTTGTTGTTAATGGAAGAAGGAAGGCGGAAGGAATTTAGGAGAGGGGGGTGGTTAGTCAAACTGGATTAATTACATAAACATGTCGTGGCTGTGATTCTAAAATCGCAATCACGGTGATTTCGAACAAACACGGTGATTTCAAGAATCCTTGCGATTGTAATTTCAAACCACATCAAATATTGTTTTGACATCAGTAATTTATGAAAGTTAGTATTTGTTGTGTTTATGTTCCCTTAAACAAAAAATAGATATAAAATGTATTAGTATAATTGAGTTTTGATATATAATATTTGTTGTGTTATTATTATTAATTTAAAAATGCAGAAATATTAAGTAGATAAACTTTCTACTCAATGTTAACTCATTTCTAAAAATCAAGGTTCGCAGTATCGGTATCGAACCCTTCCTATGAGTATCGGTATTGGTGGTTTCTGATCAGAGTATCAAATTTTTTTAGTATCGGAAAATAAATTATTATTAATAAATTATTAAATTTTAGAAAAACATATTATATATAGGCATAATTTTAAGTATTTCATGTGTTGTTTCTTAGTAATTTTGGAATTAATGAAATAGTAATCACCTTTGTCGATTGGTTTACCTATGATAGATAAGTTTTTTTTTTCCTTTACATGCTTTTACAACCTTACTATGCTTTTACGCGCTTGTTGATTGGTCTTTTTCGTTCAATTTCCTTTGCCGAATTTACTGAAAAAGAGACCCTGGTGTCGGTATCGATCAAAGGATAGGATGAGAGAAGGCGGTCGACCTGGAGGCTGTCGATCAAGAGGGGTGGCATGACCTCTAAAGGGGGAGGGGGGGAAGGTTGGTTGGTTTAGTATTATAATTGTTAGGACAAGGATGCATGAGGAAGAAGACAAGAATATAACGATAATTTTTTTATTCTATCAACAGTGTATGGCAGCAAGCTGCAAAAACTTAGTAGTCAATTTAGAAGTTTAGGGCTAGGGTGCATGAAGGTTTACAAGAAAAATTTACTATAACTTAGACATATGAGAATCCTATAGGACAACTATGAAGTTAAATGGGCAACATAGTAGATCTGGGAGAAAGGTTTAATTGAAAAAAAGGTTAGCATATACTGTCATTAAGTTACGACAATCATGCGACCCATTAGAAGAGGTAGCAAATCATTTTCTATCACCGCTGGCAATTCAGCATTAAGTCCTTACCTTTTTGCGCTACTTATGGATGAAATTACTAGGCATGTCCTATGGAGGCTCCATGGGTACGATGTTTGCTAACGGATTGTGTTGGCCAATGAGAGAAATGTTACATGCTAAAATAGAAGTTTGAGGGTTTGGAAATCTAAAGCTTTTCAAATTAGTAGGAAGAAAATATAATATATGAAATGAAACTTCAACCAAGGGTCAAAGAAAAATTAGGGGTAGTACATATAAATGGACAAGAGATACCTAGGAGTGATAGTTTCGGTTATTAGAATCAATCATTCATCATGATGGGGAGCTTGAAAAGAATGGCATGCATAGAATAAAAACATGATGGTTGAAATACATGAGTGCTTCCGGAGTACTTTGTAATCATAGAATACTTTTGAAGTTGAAATAAAAATTCTACAAGACTAGTATAATAACAATTATGCTTTAAGGATTAGAGAAATCAACAATTAAGAAACCACATGTTCAAAAAGTTAGTGTAGCTGAAATGAGAATGCTAATTTGGACGAATGGCAATACATTAAAAGATAGCATAAGAAAAGATCATGTGTGGTAGTGAGGTAGCACCATTGAGGACAAGATACAGAAAAGCGCCTTATAACTAGTTTGGGAATGTGCAAAGCAGACTAATAGATGCTCCGGTTAGGAGGAACAATAACATCATAGTTAAAAGAGCCACTAGGATTAGAGGTGGGTCTAAAAGAATATGGATTGAAATTTTTAAGAATGACATGATTTTATTTGGGTGTTACAGAAGGCATGACCCTACCAAAGCTGCATGGAAGACAAGGATTCCAACAAATGCAACAAGGTTTTGCATATAGGTTTAAAACAAATGCAACAAGGAAGAAAAGTATATGGGTTTTTTGTAGTAGTAGTTTAAAAAAATGTATTTGAATATAGGGTGAACTAGAGTAGTTACGACTCTAACATTATAAGACAAATTCAATTAACTAATGGAACAAGGCCTACTTATATCCGAAATATTGAATCAAAAAAATGTATTCATATCTGGGTTAAGGATATGCATCATCAGCTACATCATGTGGTATTAATGTAGCTCTGTTTCCTTATTCAGTTTTTTCTTCATAAGTTATAGATCTTGTGGTATTAATGTAGCTTTGTTTCCTCTTTACTTTTTTCTTCATAAGTTCAAGTTAAGGTGAGTGCATGAGGTATTTTTTTGTTTTGTGATGAAGGTATCATGCCTTAGATGTTTTGGATATCTATTGCTCCATATTTAGGCGATGAAGGTATCATGCCTTAGATGTTTTGGATATCTATTGATCCATATTTAGGCATGGTCTGGTTTGTTGCTGCTAAAAAAAAGGCAGAAGAAGCTTTCGAAAGCATCATCCTCTCCTGCTTCCAAAAGTTACCCCAAACTGAACTAGCTTAACAAAAAATACACAGATGTTGTTGCTTGACAACGGTACAATGACCATCAAGCGGTTGTCATTGATCACGAAGGAAATCCAAAAGGAACTCACGGTTTTGGTGTTATTGCTCGAGAATTGAGACATTAAAGTTTGCTAAAATAATTTCATTATCTCCGAAGGTACTATAAATATTAGTAGATGAAATATAAACAATACCAAACCCGGCCTTGAACTAAGCACTCATGACAAAAAAAATGCTTCTTCTTATTCGTACTTCTTATTTTTACAGACCGACTGTTTACATTATGAAACTGCAGCTGCACATACAAATTATTTACCTTTACCAAACTAGATGCGCATGTCCAGACTATTTTACGTATATGAAAGTGCATTTTCGACATGTTCAGCTAACCTTTCCAAATCCAGAGCATATAACAGAATGATTGCATTTAGCAACCAAGGATGACTGCCATTTCCAATGACTCGTGCACTGATAGGCATGCTTAAGCCTTGTGAGTGTGGTTCAGGTTGAATTTGAATCCTTTCATACTTAAGCTGGTATTAGGTGAAACAGAGTCATGGGTAATTCAGATCCAAAGATATGGATCCAATTTCAAGTGAACATGGTCCCTCCCAATATGTCTGTTGAGAAGTTGGCTCAATCTAATGGACTTAAATCACTAATGTGGTGGAGAGTACATATTTATAGGCAAGGTGTGATCCCCTTATGTTTTTCTGATGTAGAACTAAAACTAAGAACAAAACTAGAAAGGGTCTAGGCTATACAAGAAATAAGAACTAACTTCTACACTCCCACGTATATTGGAGGATAGATGTCGAGATCTCCAAGCTTGGATAGGAAGTGAAGATGAAGTGGACGAGACAAAGCCTTTGTGAGGATATCAGCAATCTGTGACGTAGTAGGACATGTTGGAGTTGAACTCATGAAGCTTGACATTCTTCTGAATGAAATGACAATTAACCTCGACATGTTTGGTGCACTCATGGAACACTCAATTTCCAGCAATACCTAAAGCCTCTCGCTAAGATCGCTGAACAGATATATCTAGATCAAAGGGCTGGTGATGAATCCACTCCTCGAACAAAGCCTTGCAGCGAGATACAGAAGAAATCATATCACCATCCACAACCTCTACTGAATTAAACTCCCAAAATTAGGGCTAGTGATTGGGCAGCATTAGGACTAGTGGTGGCTAGGATTACGGGATTTGGGCTAGAGATAAGATTGAAGAAATCCCTTCTTACGTATCGTGTTATTAGTGTTGTCAGTGTTCTAAAAATCGGCCTAGGCGGCCGCCTAGGCGCTAGGCGGCCGCCCGCCGAACCGAAAACCCCCAAATCGGCCACCTAGGCGCCAGTTCGGCCCTAGGCGGACCTGTTCGGCGCCTAGGCGGGCCTGTTCGGCCAAATCGGCCCCTGTTCGGCCAAAGCGGAAAATTCAAAATTTTGAATTTTGAATTTTGAAATTTCTGAAATTTAAATTTTCAGTTTTTAAAATTCAAAAAAAATTCAGATTCTAAAAAAGTAATAAAAAAATCATTAAATTTAATAATAAATAAATAAAATTTCAAATTTCAAAAAAATTCAAAAAAAATATCAAAAATTTTCAAAAGTTAAAACCCAAAACTTCAAAAAAAAAAAAATTCTGTGCGGCCGCCTAGGCGGCCTAGGAGCTAGGCGCCCCTTTGCCGCACCGAATCCGCCTACCGAAATTTACAACATTGAGTGTTGTCACGGTGCAAGGCGCATAGTGAGACACAAGGTACACATAATGATCGAGGCGCATGACATAACGCATGCCTAATTGAAGTGAGGCGCACATTTTTTTTATTTTTTTAAACTCTAAAAAACATAATAAAATTGATTGCAATAGCCTAATCAATCAATCATTTATTGTACATATAGTTTTTACAAAATTGCAAAATTTAAAAATCTCACCCTAGGGACTACTGGACTCAACAATGACAGGCAGTCCGTAAAGGAAGACCGATGCTAGCCTAACGATGAATTGTTTGATGTGGTGATTTAGAAAAAATTATAAAATAATTCACAAAAAATAAGTTGCAAAATAAAAGAGCCCACTTAAGGAAGGTAACTAAGCTTTGGCAGGAGAATTTCGTCAATATAGATAAATTATCATCAAAGACTAAATTGAAGTTATAAAAGAAAAAGACCATGAAAAGGAAAAAAAATTGAAAGTTACAAATTAAAAAATAACTTGAATCATTTGGTTGGCAATAAGTTGTTACTTGTTGCCAATCAAGAGATAAGGATCAACAACGATTGCTGAAAAATTAAAAGAGGATCGAGTGATAAAAGAGGATAAAGATGGAATTATGAAAGTAGAAAGTCGGCGTGAAAGTGGGGTAGTAGGTTAGAGTATGGTGCATGTTATGGGTTCATGATTGAGCCAAAACAAAGTAAAACCTAAAGTTCATATTAGGTTTCATGAGACGATGCCTCAATGTGCCTTGTGCCAAGGCACGATTGAGACGTCCACCTCAATGAAGCACAACGCCTCGCATCACGTCGAGGTCCTCGGTGCAGCACACTGCACCTCATGCCAATAGTGTGCGCCTCGATGCGCCATTGACAACACTATGTGTTATATTATCTAATGCGAGGAAGATGTGGTATGAGTTCAAATATATTTACTCTATTAATGATAGTCTTCAACGCTTATATGATATATTACAAAAGGAGTAGTGGCCAAATGAGGACTAGTGATGGCCGAAATTAGGGCTAGTGAAGGTAGCAACTAGGGTTGAAGGGATTAGGGCTAGAGATAGGATTGGAGAAAATTTTGGAAGAGAAAATTAGGGATTTGGCAAAATAGTTAACCCAAAGAAAGGGCTTGCTCTGATATCATATTGAGAAGTTAGCTCAACTAAATACTTAATAGACTTAATTCATTAACATGGTGAAGAATACATATGTATAGGCAAGGATAAGCTTCCTTTATGTTTTCTTGATATGGAACTAAAAGTAAGAGAAACTAGAAAGTCTTTAGGCCATACAAGAACCGACTAACTTCTACAATGTCAGATAGACTGAATAGGGCCATGTACATTAATGGTTGGAGTATATTCCATATTGACCAGCTGTTTTCAGCTCTAGCCAAGTCATTAAATTTCCTTCAAATATACCCAGCCCTGTTCTCACAATATTCAATTTTTTCTCCCCTTCAAAAGGTTGTGCATCAAATGAAGTTGTGGATCAGACATCGGTGAATTTGCTTACAAATTTGAGTTGCCAGGAGAACTAAGCAACAGGATAATGCTTTTCTAAAGTGGATTCTGGTCCTAACTCTGTGGTAAATCACTCTATAAGAGAAGTCCATCAAAAATGCCCATGGAAAAGCTCCCCCTCCCCCCCCCCCCAACCTTCATCAAACCGTCATCCAGTAAGAGGTCTAAATATTTTACAACAAGCTCTCAAACCAAAAGAAGATCGGTTCTTGTAACAAGCTCTCAAACCAAAAGAAGATCGGTTCTTGTAACGATCCGATGAAAAATCAAAGTTGCTAGTTGTTTCCACGAATGTCCTTGCACACCTACCCAAATAATTCCCCGTCCTCCTAAAATCTATCTTTCCCCACGTATATGGATCACATAGTGCGCACGACTAAAGCTACATTCTTGTATGCTAACAAGGTCGAAGGATATGCTAGTTTAGGCTAATAAAGCAATTCCATTTAGTTCCCAGAATTAATATTCACAATTTGCAATCTCATCTCAAAAAAAAACCCAATTTTGAATATGTTGGAGTTGAACTCATGAAGTTTGACATTCTTCTGAATGAAATGACAATTAACCTCGAGATGTTTGGTGCACCGTGGAACACTCGATTTACAGCAACACCTAAAGCCTCTCGCTAAGACGTTGAACAGATTATATCAAAGGGCTGGTGATGAAGCCACTCCTCGAACAAAACCTTGTAGTGGGATACAGAAGAAATCATATCACCATCCACAACCTCTACTGAATTAAGCTCCCAGAATTAGGGCTAGTGATTGATCGGAATTAGGACTAGTGAAGGTGGTGGCTAGGATTGTGGGATTGGGCTAGAGATAAGACTGGAGAAATCCCTTCTTATGTACCGTGTTATCAGTGTTGTCACGGTGCAAGGCGCATAGCGAGACACAAGGTACGCATAATGATCGAGGTGGCATGACGTGACGCATGTCTCACTGAAGTGAGGCACACATTTTTTATTTATTTTAAAACTCTAAAAAAACATAATAAAACTGATTGCAATATCCTAACCAATCACTCATATATTGTACATATAGTTTTTAAAAAATTGCAAAATTTAAAAATCTCAATTGAAGGACTACTGGTCTCAACAATGAGAGACAGCCCGTAAAGGAAAGGCGATCCTAGCATAACGATGAATTTTTTGATTTGGTGATAAAGAAAAAAAAAAGTATAAAATAATCCACAAAAAAATAAGTTAACAAAATAAAAAAGCCCACTTAAGGAAGGTAACTAAGCTTTCGCAGGAGAATTTCGTCAACACAAAAAAAAATTATTACCAAAGACTAAATTGAAGTTATAAAAGAAAAGGACCATGTAAAAAATGAAAGTTGCGAATTAAAAAATAACTTGAATCATTTGGCTAACAATAAGTTGTTGCTAATCAAGAGATAAGGATCAATAAAGATTGATGAGGAACTGAAAGAGGATCAAGCTAAAAGAGGATAAAGATGGAATTATGAAAAGTAGAAAGTTAAAATGACGGTGGGGCAGTAGGCTAGAGTATGGTGCATGTTATGGGTTCATGACTGAGACAAAACAAAGTAAAACCTAAAGTTCATGTTAGATTTCATGAGGCATGCCTCAATGTGCCTTGCATCAAGGCACGATTGACGCATCCACCTCAATGAAGCACAATGCCTCGCATCATGTCCTTGGTGCACCACACTGCACCTCATGCCAATAGTGTGCGTCTCAATGCGCCATTGACAACACTGTGTTATATTTATCTAATGCGAAGAAGATGTGGCATGAGTTCAAAACTATTAACGATAGTCTTCAGCGCTTATATCACATAATACAAACGAGTAGTGACCAAATTAGGACTAGTAATGGCCGAATTAGGGCTAATGAAGGTGGCGGCTAGGGTTGAAGGAATTAAGGATAGAGATAGGATTGGAAAAAAATTTGGAAGAGAAAATTAGGGATTTGGCAAATAGCTATCACAAAGGAAGGACTTGTTCTGATACCATGTTCAGAAGTTGACTCAACTTAATAGACTTAATTCAGTAATATGGTGAAGAGTACATATAATAGGCAAGAATATGCTTTCCTTATGTTTTCTTAATGTGGAACTAAAACTAAAAGCAAAACTATAAAGGCTTTAGGCCATACAAGAAATAAGAACCGACTAACTTCTACCATGTCAAATAGACTGAATAGGGACATGTATATATATATGGTTTGAGTAGGTTGTAGATTGACCAGCCGTTTTCAGAAACAGCCAAGTCATTAAATTTCCTCCAAATATACCCACCCCTGTTCTCACAATATTCAACTTTTCCTCTCCTTCAAAAGATTGTGCATCAGATGAAGTTGTAGATCATACCTTGGTGATTGCTTACAAAGTTGCTTTTCTAAAGTGGATTCTGATCACAATTCTGTGGTAAATCGCTCTATAAGAGAAGTCCCATCAAAATTTCCCATGGAAGAGCTTCCCCCTCACTACTTCATCAAACCGCCGTCCAGTAAGAGGTATAAAGATTTTAAAACAAGCTCTCAAACCAAAAGAAGATCGGTTCTTGTACCGGTCCGAAGAAAAATCGAAGTTGCGAGTTGTTTTCGCGAATGTTCCTGCACACCTACCCAAATAATCCCCCGTCTTCCCAAAATCTATCTTTCCCCACATATCTGGATCACATTAATCGCAACAAGAACAAAAAATTAGTGCGCATGACTAAAGCTACATTCTTGGATGCTAACAAGTCGAAGGAGATGCTGGCTTAGGCTAATAAAGCAATTCCATTTAGTTCCCATAATCAATATTCACAATTTGCAATATAAACTCCAAAACCCCCAATTTTGAACAAACCTAGGGTTCGAAGTTCCGAAATTTAGGCAATCAATCAATCGAACTACCAAATTCTAGACAAAGTCTAGGGCTTTTTTCTATTTATTTAGTTCCGGAATCTAGCCGATTGATCGACCAATTCCTTGAAAGCATACACATAGCATAAACCCTAACTAAGAATCGAGATCGAGAATGGAAGGCGCTGGTTGGTACCTGCATCCATTTGGCGGTGTGAGTGCTGACGAGAGTATTGAAACCCCTCTTGTTGTTGATGTTGAAGGAATCTAGGGTTTTCAGGAGGAGGCTCGAGATTCTTCGAGACGACGCCATCGCCATTCCTCTCTCTCTCCGATGAATGAGTGGTGTTATATCCTCCTTGCAGAAGCAGCTTTCAAAAGCAACCGCCCCCGCTTCCCCAGACAATGAACGCTTAGAAAAAAAAAAAATAGTTATTTGTATTTACAACCCCCCCCCCCCCCCCAATTGTTAATCATAACTCTACTTCCCCCCAAATTTATTTTAATTACTATTACCCCCCCCCCCCCCCCCCCCCCCCCCCCCCTTCGGATAAAGTGCAAATAATCCTCCTTAGATTTGCGTTT
>JANAVB010027147.1:0-79753 GCA_029216955.1 Iris pallida
TCTTCCCAGAGGAACTTCCAGGGATGCCGCCAGAGCGGAAGATTGAGTTCCACCATCGACTCGATTCCCGGGACAGCACCAGTATCAGAGAGAGTCTACAGAATGGCGCCTTCAGAGTTGGAGATTTTGTACAAGATGATTGAAGAACTTAGAACCAAGGGATTCATTCGTGCTAGTGGATCGCCTTGGGGAGCCCCGATGCTTCTTGTGAAAAAGAAGGATGGTACGTCCAGGTTATGTGTGATTACCGTTACCTTGAACTCAGTGACAATCAAGAACAGATACCCTCTTCCAAGGATAGATGACTTGTTTGATCAACTCAAAGGGGCTTCAGTTTTCTCCAAGATAGACTTGCGGTCAGGATACCACCAGATCAGAGTCAGAGAGCAGGACATCCCGAAGACGGCATTCAGATCGAGGTACGGGCATTGGGATTTCTAGTTATGCCCATTGGAGCGACCAATGCGCCGGCAGTGTTCATGGACCTCATGAACCGTATTTTTATGCCTTACGGATCAGTTTGTAATAGTATTCCTTGATGACATCCTGGTCTACAGCAAGAGTGAGCAGAGCACGAGCGCATCTCAGAGTGTCCTCCAGATTCTCAGAGAGCACCAGTTGTACGCCAGTTCAGTAAAACGAGTTCTGGCTCGATCTATTTCTTACTTTGGTCACATCATTACCAGAGGAGGAGTGAAAGTGGATCCCTAGAAGATTGTGGCTATCGAGTCCTGGCCAGTACCTAGCTCAGTGGCAGAGTTTGCAGCTTCCTTGGATTGGCGGCTACTACCAGCGGTTCGTCTCAGATTTTGCAAGGATTTCAGCGTCGATGACCCAGTTGACCCGCAAGGATGTGCCGTTCGTTTGGACAGCAGAATGTCAGGAATCATTTGAGAAGTTGAAGAGCGAGATTGATAACGGCTCCCATTCTCCACACTTCCAGAGGGACCGGAGGATTCACAGTTTATTGCGATGCTTCAGACAGAGGATTGGGATGTGTTTTGATGCAGCATGGGAAGGTAATTGCTTATGCTTCATGTCAACTCCGTGATCATGAGAAGAATTACTCGACCCACGACTTGGAGCTAGCAGCAGTAGTGTTTGCACTTAAGTTGTGGAGGCACTACTTGTACGGAGACAGTGGAGATATTTACTGATCATAAGAGCCTGAAGTATGTTTCACCCAGAAGGACCTTAATATGCGGTAGAGAAGATGGCTCGAGCTACTTATGACTATGATGTGGACTTGTAGTATCACCCAGGGAAGGCCAACGTGGTAGCAGATGCGTTGAGCAGGAGAGCGAGTCTACCTTCTAACAGCGCAACCAGAGCTATTGGCAGATCTTCAGAAGATGGGAATTGAAGTGATTCTTCCTTCCAATGTGGCCTTGATGGCCAGCCTACAGATTCAGTCCACCATAGTTGAGAGGATCCGGACAGCACAGTTAACATATTCCAAGATTCAGCGGTTCAGAGCAGAGTGCGAGACAGGACACAGGCCAGAGCTATGCTCCATGAAGATGGTACACTTTGACACGGCACGCGTCTTTGTGTACCCAGTGGAGATATCAGACAGGAAGTCATGGCAGAGGCTCACAGTTCGCAGTATTCCATCCACCCCAGGCAGCACGAAGATATACCGAGATATTCGTCACACTTTTGGTGGAATGGTATGAAGAGGGAGATAGCCTGGTATGTCTCTCGATGTTTGGTTGCCAACAGGTCAAGGTTGAATACAGAGGCCAGCTGGACTTCTTAACCTTGCCGATCCCAGAATGGAAATGGGAACACAACCATGGATTTCGTGACTGGATACCCAGATCTCCGGCCGGCAGAGATGCTATTTGGGTCATTGTGGACAGGCTTACCAAGGTGGCACACTTTCTTCCATTCAGAGTTGGACAGTCGACGGCGCAGCTAGCAGAAATGTATCTCAGGCAGATCGTCCGACTTCACGGAATGCCAGTCAGCATAGTATCAGACAGGGATACGAGATTCACATCGCACTTCTGGCGCAGTCTTCATCAAAGTTTAGGGACTCGTCTCAAGTTCAGCTCAGCGTATCATCCGCAGACAGATGGGCAGTCAGAGCGTACTATAAAACTCTTGAAGATATGTTGCGTCGTGTACCCTTGACTTCGGTGGTTCGTGGAGGATCACCTGCACCTGGTGGAATTCTCGTACAATAATAGTTTCAGGCCAGTATCTAGATGGCACCCTTCGAGGCTCTGTATGGTAGGAAGTGCAGATCCCCGTTAGCATGGGACGATGTCGGAGAGAGGCAGATGCTCGGTCCAGAATTGATTTCTCAGACGATTGAAGTGGTCAGGAGAGTCAGAGATCACCTCCGAGTTGCTCAGGATCGCCAGCGCCATTGGGCCGATGCTCATCGGCGTCCCTTAGAATTTGCCGTCGGCGACCATGTATTCCTTAGGATCTCGCCTACCCGCGGCGTCATTCATTTTGGTGTGCGAGGAAAGCTTAGTCCTAGGTATATAGGGCCGTTCGATATTCTAGAGCGAGTAGGCGATGTGTCCTATCGTCTCGCTCTTCCGCCGTCACTAAGTGAGGTACATGATGTATTCCATGTATCCAATTAAGACGGTACATCCCGGACCCGAGCCATATCCTAGATCATTCGGAATTGGTTGTTGGTACCAACCTTTCGTATGAGGAGGGCCCGTGTCTATATTGGATCGGAGAGAAAAGACGCTCAAGAACAAGACTATTAACTTAGTCCGTGTTACTTGGGGTCATCACTCTCTAGGTAAGTCAACGTGGGAGCATAAGGACGACATTCGATCGCGATATCCCTACCTGTTTGACTCGTGAGGTATAATGTCTTTCTTATGCCTTACGCTTTCCCTTCCTTGCTTGTATTGTATGATTGTATGATTGAACTGCTTAGTGTAGCTTGCCTGTGCTTAGTATAGCTTGTCGTGGCAATCTCTAGCTCCTTGATTAAATTCCGAGGATGGAATTCTTTGAAGGTAGGTAGAGTTGTCAACCCCATTTCCTGTATTTCGTATTTGTACTCGTAATTTGATTTTGGCATGTATTTTATTTTCTCGACTTGTGGACTCGGTTTCTCGTAAATGGGTTTTGGACCATGGCTTGGTTTTATTTTGTGGAGTTGGTTTGGTTTGGTTTGGTTCATCATGAATGGAACACCTTAGCCTATTCTCCACCTTCATTCCATCACAACCACCCTCATTAAAACCCACCAACTTTTTCTCTCTCCTCCATAACTCTATTAATTTCTTACAACTTTTTCTTCTTCCTTCTTCCACACAACACCACACCATAGGCAAGTGCACCTTGCCATCAAATAAGCACCACTTTTTATTTGTCCATTAACTAGATTAGGCCATGGAGAACAACTTTAGAACTTGACATTTTGTGATTTAGAGCTTTCATTCTTCTAGATCTAGGTTTTAACCATTTTTGAAAATCCTTAGTTTTGATCTATTAAACTTCGATTTTTGCATGTTTTGATGCTTCCATGTGGAAGAGAATTCGATTTTACTCAAGTTAGAACTTTGAAACTCTAGATTTGGTTTTGATTTGGCTAAGTTATGAAGATTTGAAGTTTTTGGTGTTCTTGAGGAGTTCATCTCAGCCTTGGTGAAGGCTCTCGGCCAGTGCTCTTTAGCACTTGACCGTTTGCACACCCCGGCCAGTGCTCTTTAGCGCTTGACCGTTTGCACACCCCGGCCTGTACAAACGGTTTTAACCATTTTCGAAAATCCTTAGTTTTGATCTATTAAACTTCGATTTTTATATGTTTTGATGCTTCAATATGGAAGAGAATTCGATTTTACTCAAGTTAGAACTTTGAAACTCTAGATTTGGTTTTGATTTGGCTAAGTTATGAAGATTTGAAGTTTTTGGTGTTCTTGAGGAGTTCATCTCAGCCTTGGTGAAGGCTCTCGGCCAGTGCTCTTTAGCACTTGACCGTTTGCACACCCCGGCCTGTGCTCTTTAGCGCATGGCCGATTGCGCATTGGCTCAGCCAGTGCTTTGCGCTGTGCTGGATTACGCTGGCACAAGCTAGCCATGCACAAACCAGCCATGCGTAAGATAACCCCTGCGCACTCGACCATTGCGCAGTCTACCCTGGCGCAATCCTCCCTTGCACAATCCAATTGATGCGCAAGGCATCCCCTGTGCCCCTTTAACCCTGTACCCCTTGACCCCCTGCACAGTCTACCCTTGCGCAAGGTAACCCTTGCGCAAGGCAACTCTTGCGCAGCTCTTCCATGCGCAGTACATACCCTGCGCAGCCCAACCCCTGACCCCCCTGCACAACCTACTTGTCTATGATGAATTGTTTATTTCTTTAAGCTTGGCTCTTCTATAGTCCTATATATATTGGTATTTATTTAGATATTTTACGCCCATTCTATATCCTTACGCCGTTTGTCATGAACTGATTTTACTTAATATGTTTGGAATGACTATTGTACATGGCTTGGTATGGCAAAGAACTAGCATAACACGACAGTGACCCGTAGTGGTGCACTCCTGACATGACCAACCTGACATGATAGTGGCCCGTCGTGGTGCGCTCCTGACAAGTACCCTGACATGATTTATCTTGATAACTTGATAGTGGCCCGTGGCGGCGCACTCCTGACTTGACTTGTAACTTGTAACTTGACTCGTATAATCAACTTGACACCGTGGGTGCTCCTGCTTGCTTGCTTGTGCAATCCACTTGTCTTGTCTTGCATCATGTCTAGGACGTGACTTCCTGGGTACCACGGCCAGGGACTCGCGCTAAATTGGATTAGGCTAATTATTAGATCAAACTAGAACATAGAGAATTCCCAGTCACAGGCAATCTTGTTATCTGGGCGCTTTAATGGACTTGTAGCTTGCCGACGAGTAGAGCACATTTTCTGCACACTGTCATGTGTTGCACCCTCTAAGTCACCTAAGGGTACATTTGTCTCCCGGGCAATGTACCCACCTATAACTCTCAACCCGCGGAAGGATAACTGGATAGTCTGCAGGGCTTGGGACTGGAAATTCTCACTTGCATCTTGTTAGTAATTAGGCTTGTGATAACCCTAGTTAGTTAAGTAGTAAGCCGTAGTACTTGCTTGGCCGATTGTGAATGAATGGTGTCCAGCTCTGTCTAAGTCTTGTCTAGCCCCTGTACCTGGAACTCTTGATCATGATTGTTTTACTTATCTCTAACGATAAATGGGTAGAGACAGTGAGCTATTCAGGCGAAGGGGTACAATCCCGGTCCTTGTTTGGTTTAAGGATTTTAACCTGGCTCCCGGAATGGTTCCACATCCCTAGTCGTTTATCGCTCTGTGTACTTTTATTACTTGTACTTTCCTTTTATTCTTTATGTTCTGATATGCTGGCTTTTGTTCTTATTTGTGGCCTCCTTGTGGCACTTGCTCTTTCTGGGGTTGACCCAGCTGGTTTTGTGTGGCCAGATTTCGGAGCAGCTCCCGAGGATCTACCAAGCTTCCAGCCCAATGGTGAACACTAGACGGAACCCGGGCTACGAGTGGGTTTTCCCTTTTTGTTTCACCCACTTATATGTAAATTTATTCTTTTGAGGCGTTTAGCCGACGAGCACCTGTTAGCTCGATGCACAATTACTTACTGTCTACCTACGGGCTGTAAACATGATTAACAAATCCTAGGGTTGATCATGTATGACCGAACTCTTGCTAGTCCTATCATTTTGTACGACTAGCTTCATGATCATCCGATATGTAATATTTGGGACGCCTTATATATATATTTGATGCTCTAACATCTTGTAACTCTGTTAATTGCTTGAGATTGAGACAATAGGCTTGACCTTAAGAGACTGCTGGCTTGTAGTAAACCCTCATATCTAGACAGCCGTGACCGTATAGTTGAGATGTATTCCGTTTCAATATACGTAGCTGGCTATGTACGCCCCCGCTCTCCAGTATTCTGGTTCTGGGGCGTGACAGATGTATTAGAACGATTATTTAAGTTATGACGATAGTAAAATATTTTACGGGATGATTAATGCTAATGAGTGTTTTGAGGAGTTATAGTCATGTGTAAAAGATTAGTATATTTCAAGTTTGGTAGTAGTCGTATTGCCAAAATCTCGATTATTTAGTAGAAATTCTTTTATCATATGGTAGATGATCAAGAAGACGTACCTATGAGATCGAGAGTAATTTTTGAAAAATAATCATGACTTATTTGACTTAATAGAGATTTTATTTATTTTATATTTTTATATTTTGAGGATGTCGATTTAATATGAAGATAAAATAATCTTGGGGATACGATTTAAAATTTTGTATAAGGAATTAAAGTTATTTGGATTGAGAATTGATTTAGATTTTTTAGGAGTTAATTCATTGATTAAAAGTTTGAAGTTAGAAATTAATTTAAAATTTGAAGATGGTGACATTTTAAAGGTTTAAATTGGGGATGAAATATGATTTGAATAAATATTGTCTATTTACATTTTGAAGATATCACTACTAATTTGACTTGGGATTTAATTTCGTACTTCTTTTTGAGGAATATTATGGTTGATTGAATATAGATTTTGATTGATAGATTGAATTGGATTTAAATTTCAATTGGAGGTTGTATTTAGATTAACCTATGAATATTTAAAATTTTAAGGAATTTGGTGAGCGCAACTGAAGGAAGTAGTAAGTATGAGTGATTTCTAGAGTAAATGGACACTTTTATACCATCAGACCGACAGAACCTAAGATTTACAAATCTTTTTAAAGTGTGTACTCATTCATTTTCCGCATTCATTCTCAACCTTGATATCGCACAGGCCAAAGTAACCCTAAGAAATTTATTTGGGTTATTTTATCCCATCTTTTGAGTTCAAAATACTTGACTTCTACCACTTTGTAATCACTTATTTCTAAAATCGTGCTTTAGTTTTTACTTCGAGATACGGTTTTCGTATTTAGTATTTTCTTCCGTCTACATATTGTATTCCCTAGATCGTGCGATATTTCCAATTTTGAGGACGAAATTCTTTTAAGTTGGGTAGGATATAAAACCCCCTAAATTTTTCCAAGTATTTATTATTATTATTTATTTATTATTTTATAAGAACAAAAATATGTACTTGTGTTTATTTACTAAAATCTATCTATGGATTTTGTATCCCATATTTACTAAAATTTCCAAATCTTATTATATTTATTTAGGTAAAGTGTATTTAAACCCTCATTAGATGTGCCAAAAATGCAATTAAAGACTCATAGTTTTAATAGAACCCTTATATTTTCATTTTTACTCAAATTGCCCCTTGCCGTTAACATGAGTTAAAATACGTCTAAAAAGATGATTTTACCCCTCCCCCACTCTCTCTCCCACCTCCACCCCTCTCTCCGGTGGTGAGGGCGGGTCGAGGCGGCTGGCCGACGGAGAGAGGAGGGGGGATTGGGGGGCTGACTGCGGAGGGAGGATTAGGGAGGCGGGTCGGGGAGCTGGCCAGCGGAGGGGGGGTTGGCCGGCGGAGGGAAAGGGAGGGGGGCTGGTAGGAAAGGGGGAGGGTAGTTTAAGTAGTTTTTAAAAAAAACATCATTAACGACCATTTCTAACGGCTAATAGACGATAGGGGCCTTTTTGCTCACGCGGACAATCTAAGGAGGTGAAAACTGCTTAAGTTTTCTAAAAGGTCTTATTTTACTAACAAGGCAAATCTAAGGAGGGTTTAAATGCACTTTACCCATATTTATTTTTTTTCTAAAGATGTCGTGTTGGAAAACAAAATTTATTTGCATTTTTGTAATAGAAAATTAGTAGTCTACTTTAAGAATAAAATGATTTCTAAATTTTTTTTCAAATAAACATTTGGATTTAAGCTAATAAGATTTAAATTATTTGATAAGGATGAATATTATTTTAAACTATTACTTGTGATTCATTAATTGGATTAAGATTAGATTGCTTTAGTTTTAAATTATTTGATTTAAAAATTAGATTGATTTAAATTTTATTTGATTTAAATGAATGTGAGATTTATCTATTGGGGTATAATGAATTCCTAATCCTTATCTAAAGATTCTCCACCCTATTTATAGGGGTGTCTTGCCATTGTTTTCCTCCATAAATGTTTTTTTCAAAACTATTATCACCAAGTTTGTGTCGTGCACCGCGTCTGTGTCCACCACTCTCTCCATGTCAGCCTGTGTTGGCCTTGGGTCCCACTCCGGGTGTCTTTTCGCTATTTTATGCTGTCATACATATACAAATTTCCTCCATCTCTGTATCTGATATACCCGGATACGGTTCTGCCCATGAACTTCCAAGTCACACATGTAACACCCCAGTCCCAAAATATGTAGGACCAGGATACGTAAACATGCTAGCTACGTATCAAGTGGATTCTAGCCCTACTCGAAACGTATAAGCTGTCTAGAGGTCCCGTATAATTATAACTAGCAAGTCTAACTATATCTCAATCCACAGATAATAATCTCATATGGGAACCAAATGCATTAATACTGATCAAACAGTAATACACTGATGCCACTTGAATATAAATAGAAGAATATGTTGGCACACTGATTTTGATATATTAACTATAATTAACCTTTGTATTGTTTTAGACCTATTACTCTACAGGGACAAACAAATTCAGTCAAAGATAGAAGGAAAGGCGACTCCAACATCTATAAGAATAAACAAGTCTTTCAGAGCAAGAAAAAAAGATGACTCCAGACACTTACAACAACAGACCTTATAAGCACTCAAGAAGACTATGACAAGCAAAAGAATTCTAGATCTAAAGCTCCTCTGTCTCTCTAAGTGTCTGTACATGTACGCACTTTAGTAATGATGACAAACTAAAATGGTATATAATATGAATTAGTTTCTGTGAAGAGACGGACAATCCGCCGGATCTCTGTGGAAATCCGATCAGAAACAACAAGTATTTATGGTAAAGTTCGGATAATCTGTCGGAGTTCCGCAGTAATCCGTAGGATAATTCAAACTTGAAACATCAAGTATTTATGGTGAAGTTCGAATAATCCGCCAGATTTCTGCATAAATCCGTCGAATAATCCGAACGTAAAATAACAAGTAATTCTAGTGAAGTTCGGATAATCCGCCGGACTTCCGCAGTAATCCGACGGATAATCAGGGATGCCTTGCTAGCCTTATTCGAATTCAAATCCAACGGCATCTGACAGTCGCATTAAATGCATCCAATGGCTCTTTTTTCTAGCCGTTACTGTTGGCCCAATAATCCGAAGGATTTTCGCAAAAAAATGTTGGATAATCCGGTCGGCTGCTGAATGCCTTTTATGACTTTAGATTTGTATAAATAGGCATCCTCTCTTCATAAAGACCAATTTTTTTAGCCTTAAATTTCTCATCAACCAAAGAGCTCCAACATTATACTACAAGCTTCAATTTGTCATACATTCAAAAGTGCTAGAGTATTCAAGAGTTGTAATCTTAGATCTTCAAAGTATTTAAGGAGATCAAAATATTTATTTCTCTCAAAGTTGAACTTGACGAGCCTTCGGAGGAAAACTCGTGTGTATGAAGTTGACGAGCCTTCAGAGAAAAACTTGTATGTAAGAAGTTGACGAGCTCTTCGGATCCAAACTCGTGTTGTAACTATTTAACTCAAATAGTGGATTAAAGCAGGAGAGAGTTCCGGGACTGGAATGCCCCTTGGGAGGATAACATGATACGTTGAGTGTTTGATTCTCTCTTCCTTTATTAGCTTTTAAATTGCATATTATTGTTGATAATCATTTTATTACCCTATTCATCCCCTCTCTAGTGTTCTACAGTTGGTATCAGAGCCTAGTCTCTTGATTTAGATTTACATCCTTAGAGTGATTTATGGCCACTAACCCTAGTACCAACTCATTCCACAATGAGGGACACTCCACAAGTAGACCTCCTCTATTTGATGGAACTAACTGTAACTATTGGAAAATTAGGTTGGGCATTTACTTGAAATCCCTAGATTTTGATCTATGGGATTGCGTTGTAAATGGCATCCCTACTTCCATATAAGGAAATAGTTTTAGAAACTCTTGGAGAGAAACTTTTCAAAAACGACTAGAAGGTCACAAGTCGGGATGCAAAGGCTATGAACGTACTCTATTGTGCTCTTGATTGCAATGAATTCATTAGAATCTCTACTTGCAAAACTTCCAACGAAATATAAAAAAATTTGGAAGTCACACACATGGGAACATCACAAGTAAATGAATCAAAGATTAGTAGACACACTCAAGAGTATAATTCTTTCGAAATGAGACATGATGAGTCTATTACTCTTATGTTTACTGGATTCTTTGATATCATTAATCCTCTTTCTTCTCTTGGTAAGGTTTATCCCACTCACGAAAAGATTCGAAAGATTCTTAGAGGATTAACCAAGGAATGGAACCCCAAAGCTACCTCCATCATCGAAGGGAACGACCTAACAACGATGAACTTTGATTCACTCGTGGAAAAGTTGATGACGAACGAGCTGGACATGAAGGACCAAGAGGAAGCCTCCATACAAGAAAAGGAGAAAAAGAAAATGAAGGAAAAAGAAAATTCTCTTGCTCTCAAGGCCATAAAGTTTGCATCAAAAGGTGACTCCGATGATGACGATTCAGATGACGAAGAAATTGCTCTCACTGCCAAGCACTTTCGAAACTTCCTTAAATTCAACAAAGCAAATCGTTCAAGGAGGGACACGGATGAAGAACCTTCTTGCTACAACTGCAAGAAGATAGGACACATCAAAAGGGATTATCTAATGGTAAGAAGAGAATTTGACAAGTATGTGAGGCTAAACAAAGGAAGCACATCCTCAAGGAAGTACGCCAACACTACCATCTGGTAGGAAAGTGATGCTAGTGACTCGGACAACGACAAAGAAAGCAATCACAATGCAAATGTTTGTCTTATGGAAACAAAATCAAATCAGGTATTCGATGACTTTTCTATGAATGCTCTCTCTTACACTGAATTAGAAAATGCCATTCTTAAACTACATGATGAACACAAGGTTATAAGAAGTAAGCACATAAAATCTTTCAAAGAGATTGACACACTCAAGCAAGAAATAGAAAGACTTTCTAATATCATCTTTGATATAAAAGGGAAGTCTCCTGCTTCTAACACAGATGAGATTGAGTCTCTTCGACTAAAGCTCCAAGAAGCCCAAGACGTTATCATGAAAAAGGACGTTGAATATCAATCCCTCAAGGAAGGATATAAGATGGCTAAGAACAAAACACTTATTGTTAACCAATGTCACTACCATATTTCTAGTTTGAGGGTATTTTTGTCATTTTTCGGGTTATTTGAATTTATTAGAATTTATGGGAATTTTTAGGATTTATTTTAGAATTGTTTGAATAAAGGTTGACTAGGTTGACTTTGACTAGCTTTGACTTGGTAGGCTAATCTAGGAGCTAATCCTAGTTGAGTTTGGACTTGGTTAGGTCATGTAACCCTAGTTAGACTAGAGTTGACCTATGGTTTAGTTATTTGACTCAAGTTAGGATATTAAGTCATAAGCCATGACTTATGGTTGAACCAATGATTATTAACTTGGCACAAAGGAGCCCAAAGCCCAACCCATTAGCCATGTGAACCTAACCTAGCCCAACCCATAGTTGGTCGGCCACTTAACCTAGTCCTAGGGATCCCCCTATAAGTATTCTCCTAGAAATTAGGGCTAGCCTCTTTAGGAAGAACAAGCTTTAGAAAAAGGTATTAGTCCATCTTCTTTAATTCATATAAAATCCTATTTATTTCCTTTTTCCCTCAAAATAATTTCAGTAGGTTCTAAATATAGTGTTCTTGCTGTTGTGGAGTGTTATTCTCATATTTATATCAATTTAGGAAGTTTGCTAGCAAGAGGAAACCCCCCATTTGAGGCTTTTCTTGCATTTGGTCACCTATAGGTAAATCTATATAAACTTCATTAAATTCTGAATTTCTTTGCATGGAGACCTAGATCTAGGTGTCCCCTAGCTAACCCTAGATTTTCGTGTCATTTTGGACCCATTTCGTGTCTGAATCGGACACGTATCCGACCTAGGCTTAGGTGTTTGATGAAATGCCCCAATGGGCATTTCGATTTAGTTTTGGAAAAGTAAATGAATAGGAAATTATTATTTGATGTTGCTTACGTATTTCTTTTGGACTGGGAGTGAAATGGTGTCGTGTCGTGTCGGATTTGACACGTGCACATGTGGGTGCACGCGCGCGCGCAGGCAGTGCACTTGTCCTGCTACTCGGAGGATTTTTCAGTTCGAACATGGCACTAGGACACGAGACATTGGACACACACTGTGGGGCAATGACTGAAACCACGTGTGTCAAGTCTCACGTGTCCCCGCGTCGTGTCGAGTGAGCAAGAACTCGTGCACTGGGTTTTCACTGACAGTTCAGTGGGTTTTATTGGGCTCTGATACGCAGTTATAACTCGGACACGGGGACACTTTGACTCAGTGCAGAAACCTAGACATGAAGGCCCATACTAGGCGTATCCCTGTGCAGGAGCACGAGGATTGATTTGCACTGTGTCGAGTGCATGACACGCGTGCACTCGTGCACGAGACAGTGTGCAGAACAGTGCCTGTGTGCACTGTAGGTGTTTGTTTTGTGTTTGGACACGATTGTGTCATAATGGGGGATATGTGTTGGGCACTGGGACACACTTACATATTATATTTTAATTACCAGCCATTAAACCTACATTTTTGAAATGATTTAAACCATTATTTCCCTATTCCCTAAAAACCTGATACACATGTATTTTCTGTATTTTTCCAGATTTTGAGAAATGAATTTGAATTGGTTAATTAGCCATTTGTTTGATGTTGATTATTGGGGTTAAGTCTCTGAATTGATCTTTCTACATGTTTTCTACCTATGGGATGAATTTGGGTGTATTTCATGGAATATTGGGTGTGAATTAGGGTCTTTAAGTAGTGGACTGAACTGGGTACTTGGTATGCATGAATTGATTTCTTTTCTTTCCTTTTCAGTCCAGAATTGGACTGCTCACAGATACTCCCTTACACACAGCACACACATGTCTCTCTCTCTCTCACACATCACTCACTGCACACTCACACCCACATTGTTCCTCTCATTTACACACACACACACCTAGCTAAGTCCCCTGTCACTCACTCACTTGACAGTACACACACACACCCTCACTTAATAACACACACACACACAGTCATCTGCACACATTGTTTTGCACACACAATTCACACACATCTCACACACAAGCACTCTCTCTCACACACTGTTTTCCTCACAGATTAGACACACACTCATGCCTTCCCTCTCTCTATATGCATATGCATAATGTATATATATCAATTTAAGTAGTGTATCTATATATAGTAATGTATATATGGTGTATTGAGTCTATATATATATATATATATATATATATATATATATATATATATATATATATATATATATATATATTGTATTGAGCCTATATATATATATATATATATATATATATATATATATATATATATATATATATATATATGTATGTGATGTTTTCTAATAAATTGTACTATAACCTATATGTAATGTACATATATAGGTAATGTGTAGGAATACAATATAAATATGTATGTACATATATATCCTTGTCATGCATACATTAGGTAGCCTATAGCCTATAGCTATGGCTCATTGCCTAAGGGTATGTGTGAATGCCAACTAACACGTGTAGTTGGTTTGGATAGCCTTGTAGTGTTGTGTACTAGCTAGTGTAGGTTGAGTAACCTAGTATAGACTAATGTAGACTAGTATAGGCTAGTTTGACCTAATTTAGACTTGTTTGACCTAGTTTGACCATAGTTGACCTAGATTTGACTTCTTGGTTGACCAAAGTTGACCAAGAGTTGATATTGGCCTAGATTGACCTAGATTCATTTAGAATGCATTGAGTTGCATCTTGTTATCATTTTAGACTTGTTGTGACTTGTAAAGTTCTGATTAGGAGCCAGACACCTCTCGTCGGACAGTATATTTCATCCGGACACTCAGATACAGGCAAGTACATTCTCTGATCATTTCATATCCTGCTTAGAATTATTTTTGTGCATTAAATTACTTTACTTGATACTGTCACGTTGATCACACGGATTAGTACTATATGGATCCCTTCTTGAGATGTTATCCCTTCAGGGAGCATCGGGTACTACATGTTCTGTGTGTTTTACTTACATGGCGTATCACTATGCTTCATTGGTTCTTTGATCACTTGTGACATATACTCTTATGATCATAGTATTTTCCTTGAATCCTTATCCCATTTATTGGGTTTTCCAGAATCCCCATTTATGGGACATCCATGTATCACCCTTTGGGGGGCTTTGCATGGAATCATAACATAACCTGGTTGGATCCTTGTGTATTGATTGGGGGTACGGGGGAGTAGAAGTAGACATGTGAATAATATCCAAGTAGTGTAGCATCAGAATCATTCCATAGTGTAGCATCAGATTCATCCTATGCCATTTACATGTCTATATTGTACTCTGACGCACTAGCTACTGTTAATCTCTATTTATAGCAGATATTTCTATTACAGATCTCTCTCTGTTTACATACTGCATTTCCTTCAGTATCTATATCTTACTTTACTGCATGATTATATTTTCTAACCTGCTATGAACTGTTGAGATGTATTGTACTCGCTCCTGTCCTGACTGGAACTGTTAAAAATATTACAGAGGACGAGGAGGAGGCCTGTGTGGATACCTTCTACGGGGCAGCCCTAGACGACACTTGCGAGCTGGACTCTCAAGAGGACCCAGCTCTAGCTGAGGACATTACCCATATTGCCTAGACCAGCTTAGTTAGGCCTTATCTTATTTATGTTGTCTTGAGACTGTTTAGCTAGACCTTATTCCTGTCTGGGGAATTCTGAGTTGTATATATTCTTCATATTCAATATCTGAGATTTGTACTCTGGATATTTGCTGATATGTTATCTCAGACTATTTTATCATCTGTATTTCCTTGAGTTCTATATCATATCGTGCTTCTTCTTCCTTAGTTGTGATTGAGTTTACTTTTATCATGTCACCCCCATTCGGGAAGTATAAACTGCTTAGTATATTATTGCTAGATATTGTGACCTAGGATAGCGTTCTACCGCCGATACTGCGGCGTAGGCTGGACGTACCCACGTCTCGTGCCCTTACTCTAGGGTGCGGGTCGTGACACGTTTTTAGTGGTGGCCCATGCAGGTTTAGGCTAGAAGTATAGTGGTATTCGAACTAGAGTATCACTACAGCCTGCAGTAGGATATAGGACAATCACATTAGAAAAAATTCTTTTTATTGCCATCTAAATCCATATTGTCAGCTGATCCTTTGAATTTTAATTGTCCGCCTTTGTTATATCGCTTCTTTCTCAGAAATTGATACTCTTGTTTGGTCTATCTTCAGGATGGTAGAGACTCGGTCGCAGCGTACTATTCATGGGGATGCTATAGAGGGATCTTCTACCTCTCAGCCAGTTCAGCAGAGACAGGAGACTGCAGCTCCTGCCACCTCTGCTCATATTGAGACTCCAGCAGCAGCAGCAGCAGTAGGGGGTATACCTCCACCGGCTCGGAGGCAGGACCAAGTCATCGCAGAGGAGCCCTTCCAATAGCCGTCGCCTACAGGATACGTGGATGCGGCACAGAAGTTCGCATATTTCCAGCAGTTCATAGACCGGCAGCAGGCTCGACAGGACAGGGGCATGGATTTGGCCCTCACGACAGTCGCAGCTCGACCAGTGGATCAGCAGCCGAGGATACCGGGGATAGAGCAGTTCCAGAAGATGAGCCCCAGAGACTTCCTGGGGACAGAGGGGAATCTATATGCTGATGAGTGGATCGAGCATATAGAGGAGATCTTCCGCCTGGCCCGGATACCAGCAGATCTCCAGATTGAGGCTGCAGCTAGCCGGATGCGAGATCTTGCACGCACCTGGTATCAGTCAGACCCCAGGGTGGGGGTACCAGGGCAGACTTGGGATGAGTTCAAGGGCTTCTTCAAGAAGAAGTTCTTTCCAGATTCAGCGCTCAGAGCCTTAGAGTCGCAGTTCGAGAGCCTATCCAGAGGAGCCTTTCAGTGGAGGAGTACGCCGGGGAATTCGGCCACCTCGGCAGGTTAGTAGAGGGCTTGAGCGAGACAACAAAGGCCCAGAGGTTCCGGAAGGGTCTGGTCAAGGAGGTCAAGTCCTTGACCAAGGGCAACAGGGATGCCACATTTGAGGAGATCTTGACGGAAGCCTTATTGGCTGAGGATGATCTTGAGCTTAGGCTCAAGAGGGGGCGAAACCCAGTTGGGGACAGCAGCAGGGGAGGCCAGGCCAAGAGGCCTCACTTTCATCAGCAGCAGCCGAGACAGTTCCAGCCGCAGCCGATCCAGCAGAGGCCAGTTCACCAGCAGCAGCAGCCAAGACAGTACCAGCAGGGCCAGAGACAGGTGATCACTTGTGCTTACTGCAAGAAGCCCGAGAATGTCGCCAATGAGTGCCGGAAGAGGCTGGGCCAGTGCCTGGTGTGTGGCTCAGCAGACCACCAGATGAGGGAGTGCCGCATGGCACTACACCAAAATGGGCATTTAGGAACACTTTTTATATGTACCTAATATTTTTAGGAACACTTGAACACCGTTCCTAAAAGTGGCGTTGCAGTTATCGGAACAATTATAAAGCGTTCCTAAATATAGTATGGAACGGTTAATAGACGTTCCTAAATTAGATTTTGAAACACATATATTGTGTTCCTAAAATATTTTTGGAACCACTGTCAAACGTTCCTAAAATTATATTTTGATACACATATAATGCATTTCAAAAGTAGTTTTTGGAACATTTTTGAATCGTTTCTAATTGTCAATTTGAAACATTTTATGTTCGTTCCTAATTTAATTTGCAACAATTTTTGCAAAGTTCATGTGGCTAGTTTTGAAACGCTTTCTTAATGTTCATATGCATTTTTTTAATTTCAATTTCATAACCAATTTTTTGTTTGAAACACAAGATCTGATGATTCATAAAATTACCATTAAACACAATAAATGGTACAAGATTTTCTATACATTCACCGAATCAACATCCAAAGATGTCCACTAAATTAACCAAAGTTGTCAACTTAATACAAAACAACTAATATCATATCCCAAAAGTTAATCATTAGAAAATGACATCAAAAGTATACAAAAAGTAAAAGTTACAAATATTATATAAATGTCGCTCGACCACAAAAGATAATCTGTTTACAAATTTTAGTTCTCTGAAAGATGATCCCAAAGGTTATCCTCCAACCAAATGATGGAGATTTGAACGACGACAACTAGCAGCACCTGCATGCAATATTATGAAACAAGCTTAAGTTAAAATTAGAAAATTTAAGAATAAGAATTGGAATTAACTAAAATCTACTATGTTCAAAAAATTTCTAATAAGAGAAGTGGGATACGAAAAATAAGAGATTAGAATTAACCAAAATCTACTATGTTTAACCCGTTGAGATACCTTGTTCTCCAATACTTCTATATACTCCAGAGAAACAAAAATACACCAGATCACAAAGCTGCAATCTCAACCAATCCAAGAGGTTTACCAGGCATAGCTGAAAAAATGTGGAAACGGAGCAAAATACAAAACAAGGTTGACTCACCGACTGCCAGCCTTGTCATGTTTCCCTAGTTGTTGGAGCATATCAATTTCAATCATAGCTACCTCCCTATACTTCTCTATGCCACGAACAATCTTGATAGCTACCATTTCTTTATTTTTCCTATCCCAGCATTCCAATACCTGACCAAAGGTATCTGGTACATATGTTAGAAAAATCTACATGCGATTGGAAATACATTTTTTAATACCGCAAAGTAAAATATCAAGTTACTCTGAAACATTAACAAAAGACCAAACAACAGAGGAAATAGATGACCATACACCTCAATAAGACATACTAGTGAACAAAAGATTTCACAATATAGAAGAGGCTGAGACTAACCTTCACCCATTTTGCTGTAAATTTTATCTGCAAGAAAAACACCAAAAAAAGTATATAAGTGCCTATACCCAAAAGAAACAATGTTGCCTCAATGGTGACAATACCAAAAAGGAATTACTACTAAATATTTTTTATAAGTCAAAAGTTGAAAAATCTCCCGCAGGAGAAAAAAAAGGTTTGTCAAAAATTGGTTGCATCTCAATTTAAGCATAGTTATCTCAGAAGGAGACCAGACATCAACACAAATAAGGCCTTGGGTCATTACGTCACTAGTCTGACTGTTGGATCAACAGTCATACCGGATATATAACTAAAATAATGTGTGTGCGAAGACAAAGACTTGGCAAAATAAATGATGAAAATAAAATGGGTCCGAAAACAGAGGCACTTTTGTTTCGAAAACAACATTAGTAAAAATTAGTTCAGAAAAAATTCGAGTGCAAAAATATTTAAATATAAGTAAATAAACATGCAAAAATAAAATTTTACCAATAACACAACACAACCAAAAATTTAAGACCCATCTGGCTACCAGTTCTCTAAAAGCCGGCTGAGTCATCAAATTTGACTAGGTCAACTAGATTTTGACCGTATCAAGAAAATAATAGTTCAATCTTTGAATCAGACAGAACTAGTCACCGACCGGGTCACAGGTTTTTCGATCTGACTGGCAGTCCGGTCCGATTATGATAACTATGTTCAACCCGTTGAGATACCATGTTCTCCAATACTTATATATACTCTGAAGAAACAAAAATACACCAGCTCACAAAGCTGTAAGCTCGACCAATCCAAGAGGTTTACCAGGCATAGCTAAAAAATGTGGAAACAGAGCAAAATACAAAACAAGCTTGACTCACCGACTGCCAGGCTTGTCATGTTTCCCTAGTTAATGGAGCATATCAATTTCAAACATAACTGCCTCCCTATACTTCTCTATGTCACAAACAATCTTGATAGCTACCATTTCTTTCTTTTCCCTATCCCAGCATTCCAATACCTGACCAAAGGTGCCTGGTACATATGGTAGAAAAATCTACATGAGATTGGAAATACGTTTTTTAATACCACAAATTAAAATATCAAGTTACTCTGAAACATTAACAAAAGACAAAACAACAGAGGAAAACAGATGACCTTACACCTCAATAAGACATACTAGTGAACAAAAGATTTAACAATATAGAAAAGGTTGAGACTAACCTTCACCTATTTTCCTGTAAATTTTATCTGCAAGAAAAACACCAAAAAACATAAAAAGTATACAAGTGCCAATACCAAAAAGAAACAAAGTTGCCTCAAAATGGTGACGATACCAAAAAGGAATTACTACTATATATTTTTTTTAAGTCAAAACCCTGGAGCAAAAAATGGTTTGTCAAAAATTGGTTGCATCTCAACTAGATTTTGACCGGATCAAGAAAAAAATGGTTCAATCTTTGAATCAGACAGAACTAGTCACCGACTGGGTCACAGGTTTTTCAATCTGACTGCGAGTCCGGTCCGATTCTGATAACTATGTTTCTAAGAACTATAGAAGTCCAAAGTGCAAAAAATCCACAATATATTAATTATAATGTTAAACTATCCAAGGAAAGAACGAGGAAACCATTTTTATAACCCTACTCTGTTAGAGGAAAACCATATTTTACTAATATTGATATAGAAGTGTAACAATCTTCATATTGAGATACTTGAACCATCATCAAGACAATTATGATAATTATAGAATTCAGAAGTTACAGGAAACCCAAACAAAACATTATAATAAAAAATAACTAGCAATAAGTCTGCTTCAAGACAGATTGGACGGGGGTTGGGTGTTGTTTGGGGTGGGGGGTTGGGGGATGGGGGGGTGGGGGGGTGGGCATGACCACTTCCAAGGAAAATGACCAACTAAAAGACATACAAGAAATGACATGTATTTTGATCTTGACCTGAGAAAAAAGAGAATATACCGAGCAAAGCTCTGCAAGTATGCAACCGACACTCCATATGTCACAGGGATAACTCCAACCCAATCCTGTTATTGAGATTAACATCTTATCACCTTAAAGGTTCAACAAACAAGCATCAAGTAACAAGAAAATTCAGATATCAACAAAAGTCTACAAAAGTACAAAGTCTATGGATATCTGACTGCATATATATTTAGTATCAGATCCTAGACTTCATATACTGCATATATGAGTATTAGAGCCTGTATAACAAAGTTCAAGTTTACTACTACTTCACATTGACATTAAGACAAGGTCAAATTAATAAAGGTGTATACACATGGCGTATTAAAGCCCGTGTCAGAGTAATCTAAATTTTTTTCTTCACTGACAAACTGGAGTTGTTGTAAACACTGATACATGTCGACTGCATATATATTTAGTATCATAGCCTGGACTTCATATATAGCATATATTGAGTATTAAAGCTTGTGTTAGAGCTATCAAGTGTCAAAAAGAGATTAGTATGAAAGCATAATCTCGTGCTAAACATTTATGTATTCAGAGTAAAAGAAAATTATTTGTTACTTAAAATGGTAAAAGAAACACTCCATGCATAATCAAGTGTCAATGTGTAGAATTAAAGTTTAATGAGTTACACGGGAAATGAGATTGTAGTCTTACAATTTACCATGAAAGATAAAAGGATGACAATGGCATTTTGCTAAAAACAATTGGTCTGCTCAATCATATCTAACATGACCAAGGGAAAATAATAAATAGAGAGTTTAAGAATAGCAAAGAAAATGACCAAGGAGAAGGATGCTTGTGCCCAACTCAAATGAAAAGATGAAAAATGAACTGCTCTAGACATTCAAAAGGTGATGACAAGATGGACTATGTCAATCAAATACTAACAAAAATTACCATGCCAATTGAATTATGGGTATTTTCAAGTTACCTCAAAGGAGTTACAGTTAGAAACATGTCAAAGTTCTTAATAATCATGCTCAGATTGATTCGAACAATACTACGAGGGGAGACGAATACGATGGATCGGTATTGATAATTTTATATTTTCTTGATGAGAGACAATGATAAAAAATGAAAATTGACAACAAAGGTAAACTGCCAACTAAAGAACCAAGAATAGATTTCTTTTTCATACATTAGAATTGATGTAACATCTAACATTGTGAATTATATAAAACAATAGTTATATTAAAAAAAGTCTCAATCCTCAATAATTCCTCATGAGAAACGGGAAGGTAGAAAATTCACTAGGAAAGGAATGATGTTAATTTCACCTAGTTGGAAACAAAATCTTCTATGAAGGGAAAGGGACATGGTCAACCATTTTCCTGACTTCCTCTTAAGTAATTGTAGTTTTACTCTATCTAAATCTTTAGGAACTTTGGATCAGTAATCTTACGGAATGACTTCATCAGGCCTTGTCCTGACTGTATAATTCCTCTATTATAATATTATGAGAGAAATCGACAAAACCCATATCAAGAACATGAGGTAACATAAAATCATGTAGATATGCCTATTGTGTGTTCACTAAAGAGATGATCATATTGTGTTTGATTATCCAATTAGTTTATTCCGATATCAATCCAAGTATACTTTGGATCAGTAACCTCGCGAGATGACTCCACCAGGCCATCGATGCACCAGTTCATCGACCCTGATCATGTTCCCCTATTTTGCCATTAAGAGAGAAGATTCAACCAATCCCATTAGATAATATCGAGACAATGATATATAAGCTCCTCCTACTTCACTAAATCTCATCTAAGCAAGGTCAGTGATATAGAATTATAAGAAAGAACACAAATTCACTCATTTATTGGTCTGCCAGAAAAGTAATGAGTGCTGACATAATAACTCATGAATTGGCCATTATGAGTGCAACTATATAATTTTTTCAACCAAGATGCAATCTATGTTACCAACACATGTGAGTGCCTTAACAAGAAAATTATGTGCTAATTTGGATTGTAACTACATTTTCTCATTTGTTCAAACGTCAATTCGGAATGAAATCATTTGACTTGCATCTTGCATTATGTACCAATAGTAGAAAACATAATAGTAAATAAAAACTAATACTATGCCTTTGTGGTTCTCACTCACCCTAGAATGTATGTGATCTTTCTAAGAAACTTTGTAATGTAAATATTTAAGGGACAAAGTAGGAGGGGAAAATGGGTCGTCATTCAAACTTTTGACCATCATCTTCATTTGCAAGGATAAAAGTGAGATAACAAAGAGCAGACCAACAAATTCAGTCAGCAAGAGATGATGCATAACTTCAGTCGTATCTTCAGATGTACATATAATCAAAACAATGGTTGAGGAATTCATAAGAAATATATTAATCAATTTGATCGGTAAAAAAAAAATTCTAAACTAGTGGTCAAATTTCTGCTTTTTGATGGAACAACAAAATTTCCTTAGGAACTTGAAAAAATTAGGGTTTCGTACTCGAATAGATATAAAAACATAATACTTATTTTGTTTCTCGAGGGAAACGAAAGAGGAGGGCTTACTTTCGCCGCGTCATCTTCTTCTTTTGGTACTTTCGCGCAGGCGTCAACATTGTCGAAGCTCTATCGTAGCTTATTTTTTCTTTCTTCTCATGATTGAGGAGGATGGGGAAGAGATGGATTGCCGAATTGGGGCTAGAGTGGTGAAATTAGGGTTTAGGAATAATTGTGGGTAGTTGTGGAAAACGTGTACGAGGGGAGAGAGAATTTATGAATCTAAGAGAAAAAAATGAAGCGTTTGTCATCTTGGACGCTTTTCTCAAATATCACGTGAGATGCATGTTCAATTTGGAAATATTTGTAACTATATAAAAGCGTACCTAAATAAATTATTTTTTTTGAAAATTAAAACAACACATATTAGGAACACTTTCATAATTTGGAACACCTTCATACCGTTCCAGCATCCAGGTACGTAACATAAGCGTTACAAAATGAAAAATATCTAGTGTTTCTAATTTGTCATTTTGGTGTAGTGTGGGACGAGTAGCTCAGGGGGCAGCATTCAGAGCTCCAGCAGGCCAGCAGAAGGGACCAGCCCTGTCGACACAGCAGCAGAGGTTCGTCCAGCACCAACAGCAGGCCAGGGGAGGCCAGCAGGGGCGAGCTTTTGCCATGGCAGCTGGAGATGCAGAAGTGATAGGAGAGCTGATTGCAGGTTCGATCCTTCTCGACTCCAGTCCAGCTTTTGCATTATTCGATTACGGTGCTTCACATAGCTTCATATCAGTATCTTTTGCGATTAGACACGGTATCATAGCTGAATCGTTGCCTAGGACTTACAAGATCACGACCGGGGGTGGCATTATCCTCGTGAGTGATGTTTGTAAGGGTCGGAGTGTAGTTTTGGGAGGCCGTGAGTTGGAGGTGAGCCTGCTCGTAATGCTATTGCCGAACTACGATATAGTACTAGGCATGGACTGGTTGAGCAGGCACCACGCCTGCATTGATTGTAGAGGGGGTAGAGTTCTCTTCAGAGCGCCAGGGGAGCCAGAGTTTGAGTACTCCAGACGTCAGGCAGAGCAGAGCAGTAGAGTTTTCTGTGGAGTCTCGGATGAGGAGTAGGCGATTCCACACCCCTTGATAGCAGATTATATGGATGTTTTCCTAGAGGAGTTGTCGGGATTGCCACCAGACAGAGACATAAAGTTCTCGATAGACTTGGTTCCAGGAGCGGAACCCATTTCTCAGCATATCTATCGAGTGAACAACAGTGAGCTGGTGGAGCTGAAGAAGCAAGTGGATGAGCTGCAGGACAAGGGCTTCATCCGCTCGAGTTCATCGCCATGGGGTACACCATTGTTGTTTATACCGAAGAAGGATGGGTCAGTACGGATGTGTATTGACTATAGGGCACTTAACAACCTCACGATCAAGAACAAATATCCACTGCCGCGGATCGACGATCTATTTGACCAGTTGAGCGAAGCTCGGGTATTTTCCAAGATTGATCTGAGGTCGGGATATCATCAGGTAAAGGTGAAGATGGAGGATATTCCCAAGACCGGTTTCAGGACGCGGTACGAGCAGTTTGAGTTTTTGGTTATGCCGTTTGGGCTAACCAATGCACCAGCAGTGTTTATGAACCTTATGAACAAGGTGTTCCACCAGTATCTGGATCAGTTTGTGGTGGTGTTCATTGACGACATCTTATTATATTCCAAGACGAAGGAGGAGCATGAGGAGCATTTGAGGATAGTGTTGGAGACTCTCAGGAAGGAGCAGCTTTACGGGAAGCTCTCCAAGTGTGAGTTCTTCTTGGATCGGGTGGACTTCTTGGGGCATGTGGTGACTGGAGATGGTATCTCAGTTGACCCCAAGAAGATTGTAGCAGTTGAGGCATGGGCAGCGCCGACTTCAGTTGTAGAGATCAGAAGTTTCCTGGGGCTGGCAGGATATTATCGGAGATTTATACAGGATTTCTCCCGGGTTGCAGAACCGTTGACTCGGTTGACCCGGAAGGATGCTGAGTTCGTTTGGTCAAAGGAGTGTCAGACAGCTTTTGATGAGTTAAAGAAGCGGCTTACGACAGCTCCGATTCTGACATTGCCTTCAGGATCAGGTGGATTCACTATTTATAGTGACGCTTCAGGGAAGGGGCTGGGTTGTGTCTTACAGCAGCATGAGAAGGTGATTGCCTATGCTTCCAGGCAGTTACGTCTCCATGAGTAGAACTACCCTACCCACGACCTGGAGCTGGCAGTAGTGATATTTGCTCTGAAGTTGTGGAAGCATTATCTGTATGGAGAGAGGGTGGAGATTTTTACAGATCACAAAAGCTTAAAGTATGTGTTCACTCGGAAGGAGTTGAATATGAGGCAGCGCAGATGGCTAGAGTTGATAAAGGACTTTGACATCCTACTTCTGTATCACCCAGGGAAGGCTAACGTGATTGTCGATGCCTTGAGTAGGTATCCGACAGCCATGTGTTTGACCATGGATCGGCATTTGCTTGCAGACTTGGAGAGCCTTGTGATTGAGGTGATCGTACCCGGAGTACAGATGTAGATGTGGGGCATGCAGATACAGTCGAGCTTGGTGGAGAGGATCAAGGCAACTCAGTTTGAGGACGTTGCTCTGCGGTGTCTCCGAGAGCAGGTCCGAGCAGGATTGGTGGACGACAAGTTTTCTCTTGCAGAGGATGGTGCCTTGAGGCACGGTTCCAGGTTATGTGTGCCCAGCGAAGAGCTCAGGGAGCAGGTTTTGCAGGAGGCCCACAGATCTTAATACTCTATACACCCTGGTGCCAACAAGATGTACCGAGATCTGAGGGAACATATTTGGTGGTCCGAGATGAAGCGGGAGGTGGCTCGCTTCGTGGCTAGGTGCTTGGTCTGTCAGCAGGTCAAGGCAGAGGCCCGGTGGATTATTGCAGCCGCTGTCCATTCCCGAGTAGAAATGGGTGCATATTACTATGGATTTCGTATCAGGATTGATGCCTACACTTGGAGAAAAAAAATGTGATTTGGGTCATCGTTGATAGGTTGACCAAATCGGCCCACTTCTTGCCATTCAAGGTAGGTACGTCTACAGAGAGGCTGGCGAAGATGTATATGCGGCAGATAGTCAGGATTCACGGGGGTTTCGGTCAGCATCATCTCAGATCGGGATAGTCGCTTTACTTTCTATATCTGGAGGAGTCTGCAGATTAGCTTGGGCACTCAGCTCAAGTTTAGTATTGCATACCACCCCCAGATGGACGGACAGTCAGAGAGGACTATTCAGACACTTGAGGATATGTTGCGAATGTGCGTCCTAGACTTTCGAGGTTCTTGGGAGGATCATCTACATTTGGTAGAGTTTGCTTACAACAAAAGTTTCCAGGCCAGCATTGAGATGTCACCTTTCGAGGCTCTGTACGGACGTAGGTGTCGTACACCCTTATCTTGGGATGATGTTGGTGAGCGAGCTTTACTGGGGCCAGAGATGATTATTGATACAGCCGAGAAGGTGAAGGTCATCAGGGATAGACTTCGCGTGGCGCAGGCAGACATCGGCACTGGGCCGATAGCCACCGGAGGCCCTTGGAGTTTGAGGTACAGATTAGAGTAGGATTAGATTTAGGTTTGTTTGTTTGTGATTTTGATCATATTGTTTATCATAATTAATTGAGACCTTGCTTGTGATTAGGTTGGAGATCAGGTTTTCTTGAGGATATCTCCGACTCATGGTACGATACATTTTGGTGGAGGTAGGAAGCTTAGCCCAAGCTTCATCGGCCCTTTCGTTATCAGCAGGAGAGTCGATGATGTGGCATACAAGCTAGACTTGCCATCTGCACTTATGGAAGTCCACAACGTATTCCATGTATCACAGTTGAGACGGTACGTGGCTGATCCTAGCTATGTGCTCGATCATTCAGAGATTGAGGTTGGGCCTTCTCTCAGCTATCCAGAGCAGCCAGTGGAGAAACTGGATGGACGGAAGAAGGTTCTGAGGAACCAGGTGATACCTTTGGTACGCGTCGTATGGAGGCATCATTCTCCAGGAGAGTCTACCTGGGAGCGGGAGGATGAGATGCACGAGCGGTACCCCTATCTTTTTGGACCATGAGGTATACTTTTCTATCCTTCTCAGCAGTTAGTTTCGCCTTTAATTTCGAGGACGAAATTCTTTTAAGAAGGGTAGATTTGTCACTACCACAATTCTAGTTTGAAGGTATTTTTGTCATTTTTTGGGTTATTTGAATTTATTAGAATTTATTTGAATTTATGGGAATTTTTAGGATTTATTTTCGAATTGTTTGAATGAAGGTTGACTAGGTTGACTTAGACTAACTTTGACTTGGTAGGCTAACCTAGGAGCTAACCCTAGTTGAGTTTGGACTTGGTTAGGTCATGCAACCCTAGTTAGACTAGAGTTAACCTATGGTTTAGTTTTTTGACTCAAGTTAGGATATTAAGTCATAAGCCATGACTTATGGTTGAACCAATGATTATTAACTTGGCACAAAGGAGCCCAAAGCCCAACCCATTAGCCATGTGAACCTAACCTAGCCCAACCTATAGTTGGCCGGCCACTTAACCTAGTCCTAGGGATCCCCCCTATAAGTATTCTCCTAGAAATTAGGGCTAGCCTCTTTAGGAAGAACAAGCTTTAGAAAGAGGTATTATTCCATCTTCTTTAATTCAAATAAAATCCTAATTATTTCCTTTTTCCCTCAAACTAATTTCAATAGGTTCTAAATACAGTGTTCTTGCTGTTGTGGAGTGTTATTCACAGATTTATATCAATTTGGGAAGTTTGCTAGCAAGAGAAAACCCCCCATTTGAGGCTTTTCTTGTATTTGGTCACCTATAGGTAAATCTATATAAACTTTATTAAATTATGAATTTCTTTGCATAGAGACCTAGATCTAGGTGTCCCCTAGCTAACCCTAGATTTTTGTGTCATTTTGGACCCATTTCGTGTCCGTATCAGACACGTATCCGACCTAGGCTTAGGTGTTTGATGAAATGCCCCAATGGGCATTTCGATTTAGTTTTGGAAAAGTAAATGAATAGGAAATTACTATTTGATGTTGCTTACGTATTTTTTTGGACTGGGAGTGAAATGGTGTCGTGTCGTATCAGATTTGACACGTGCACACGCGGGTGCACGTGTGCGCACGGATAGTGCGCGTGTCCTGCTACTCAGGGGCTTTTTCACTTCGGACACGGCACTAGGACACGAGACATTGGACACACACTGTGGGGCAATGACTGACACCACGTGTGTCAAGTCTCACGTGTCCCCGAGTCGTGTCGAGTGAGCACGAACTCGTGCACTGGGTTTTCACTGACAGTTCAGTGGGTTTTATTGGGCTCTGATACGCAGTTATAACTCGGACACGGGGACACTTTGACTCAGTGCAGACACCTAGACATGAAGGCCCATACTAGGTGTATCCCTGTGCACGAGCACGAGGATTGATTTGTACTGTGTCGAGTGCACGACACGCGTGTACTCGTGCACGAGACAGTGTGCAGAACAGTGCCTGTGTGCACTGTAGGTGTTTGTTTTGTGTTTGGACACGATTGTGTCATAATGGTGGACACGTGTTGGACACTGGGACACACTTACATATTATATTTTAATTGCCAACCATTAAACGTACATTTTTGAAATGATTTAAACCATTATTTCCCTATTCCCTAAAAACCTGATACACATGTATTTTCTATGTTTTTCTAGATTTTGAGAAATGAATTTGAATTGGTTAGTTAGCTATTTGTTTGATGTTGATTATTGGGGTTAAGTCTTTGAATTGATCTTTCTACATGTTTTCTACCTATAGGATGAATTTGGGTGTATTTCATGGAATATTGGGTGTGAATTAGGGTCTTTAAGTAGTGGACTAAACTGGGTAATTGGTATGCATGAATTGATTTCTTTCCTTTCCTTTTCAGTCCAGAATTGGACTGCTCACAGATACTCCCTAACACACAGCACACACATGTCTCTCTCCCTCTATCACATCACTCACTGCACACCCACACCCACATTGTTCCTCTCATTTACACACACACACAAAACTAGCTAAGTCCCCTATCACTCACTCACTTGACAGTACACACAGACACCCTCACTCAATAACACACACACACACAGTCATCTACACACATTGTTTTGCACACACAGTTCACACACATCTCACACACACAAGCACTCTCTCTCACACACTGTTTCCTCACAGTTTAGACACACACTCATGCCTTCCCTCTCTCTCTATATGCATATGCATAATGTATATTATGTGTATATATCAATTTAAGTAGTGTATCTATATATAGTAATATATATATAGTGTATTGAGCCTATATATATATATATATATATATATATATATATATATATATATATAAATATATATATATATGTATGTGATGTTTCCTAATAAATTGTACTATAACCTATATGTAATGTACATATATAGGTAATGTGTAAGAATGCAATATAAATATGTATGTATATATATCCTTGTGATGCATACATTAGGTGGCCTATGGCCTATTGCTATGGCTCATTGCCTAAGGGTATGTGTGAATGCCAACTAACATATGTAGTTGGTTTGGATAGCCTTGTAGTGTTGTGTACTAGCTAGTGTAGGTTGAGTGACCTAGTATAGACTAATGTAGACTAGTATAGGCTAGTTTGACCTAATTTAGACTTGTTTGACCTAGTTTGATCATAGTTGACCTAGATTTGACTTCTTGGTTGACCAAGGTTGACCAAGAGTTGACTTTGGCCTAGATTGACCTAGATTCATTTAGAATGCATTGAATTGAATCTTGTTATCATTTTAGACTTGTTGTGACTTGTGCTGTTCTGATTAGGAGCCAGACACCTCTCTTCGGACAGTACATTTCATCCGGACACTCAGATACAGACGAGTACATTCTCTGATCATTTCATATCCTGCTTAGAATTATTTTCCTGCATTAAATTACTTTACTTGATACTATCACGTTGGTCATACGGATTAGTACTATATGGATCCCTTCTTGAGATGTTATCCCTTCAGGAAGAATCGGGTACTACATGTTCTGTGCGTTTCACTTACATGGCGTATCACTATGCTTCATTGGTTCTTTGATCACTTGTGACATATACTCTTATGATCACAGAGTTTTCCTTGAATCCTTATCCCATTTATTGGGTTTCCCAGAATTCCTATTTATGGGACATCCATGTATCACCCTTTGGGGGCCTTTGCATGGAATCATAACATAACCTGGTTGGATCCTTGTGTATTGATTGGAGGTACGGGGGAGTAGAAGTAGACATGTGAATAATATCCAAGTAGTGTAGCATCAGAATCATTCCATAGTGTAGCATCAGAATCATCCTATGCCATTTACATGTCTATATTGTACTCTGACGCACTAGCCACTGTTAGTCTCTATTTATAGTAGATATTTCTATTACAGCTCTCTTTCTGTTTACATACTGCATTTCCTTCAGTATCTATTGTCACGACCCGCACCCTAGAGTAAGGGCACGAGACGTGGGTACGTCCAGCCTACGCCGCAGTGTCGACGGTAGTACGCTGTCCTAGGTCACAACATCTAACAGTTGAAGGTAAAATAGTTATACTCCCCGAACGGGGGTGACATAACAGAAATATAGCTCAATCACAGCTAAGGTAGAAGAGGTAAGATGGGATGATAATAAAAGATAATATCCAGGAAAGAAACATCACAGAGATACAATTCCAAAATTCTAAGTGTCTATAAATAAGTACATATCTCAGAATATCTCAAAATCTAATACAGTGATCCAGAAAAGTAAGACAATCCTAAACTAATGGAGTGTCGTCTACTGCTAATGGATCCTGCTGCTGGTCCAAGTCCATGCACTCATGCAGTGTGGCACCGTAGTAAGTAGGGCAGAATGCCTCAGCCTCGTCCTCTGTAATATTTTTAACAGGTCCAGTCAGGACGGGAACGAGCACATATCTCTCAAACAATTCATAGCAGGTTAGGAAAATAAATCAGGCAATAGAGTAAAATACAGGAAGTGCTGAATTGAAGTACAAGTAAACAGAAGATATTTGTAACTGAAAGTAATACATGATAGTAGAGACTGTAAGTGAATACGTGATTTAGAGTACAATATGGTTATGTAAACGGCTTAGGGAACATGAATACAAATAAGGAGGCACATGAATACAGCTACTGGGGATAGTGTTCACATAACCAATTCTACTCACCCCGCCCAAATCAATACATAAGGATCTGTTCAAGTTATGTTATAAGCACATGAATACAGCTAAGATATGTGAACTCATGTAATGAGTAGTACATGAGGCACATGATAAGCACATGGAAGCACATGAGAACATGTAATAACATAAACTAGTACGAGTACAAGGAGTACCTGATGCACATAATAAAGTATATGAACATGAAATACCCGATGCACCCGTAGAGGGATAACATCTCAGAAAAGGATCCATATAGTACTAATCCGTGAAGATACGTGTCAGCATAATGTAGAGTAATCTAGAGCAAGAATATAGTCCAGACAGGTATAAAAAGATCAGAGAATGTACTCGCCTGCTAACTGAATGTCCGAAATAAAAGTACTGTCCGAGGAGTGGTGTCTGGCTCCTATTTAGAACAGTACAAGTCACAACAAGTCCATAATAGAAATGAAATACACTACAATGTGTTTTACATGAATCTAGGTCAATCTAGACCAAAGTCAACTCTTGGTCAACTCTGGTCAACCCTAGAAGTCAAACTAGGTCAACCAAGTCTAACTAGTCTAATCTAGGTCTAGCAAGTCTACTCTAGGTTTACTAAGGCTAAACAGTCTGTCTAGATTCCAACTAGGCATACCATGCCTAACCATGCCTTAGTCACATAACCACAAGACATGACTATGTCTAATAGTCTATTAAGAAAACACCTATCCTATAGTCACTATACCATATCACCCATGCCCTTTATCATGACATATAATACATATATCATTTATATCACCATACACCATATATATCTAATATATATATACAAACTTATATACTCATATATAGGAAACTTATATACATATATATTACCATGCATTTATATATACATAGGAAGGGGGTGAAAGAGGGGAAAAACACATGAGTAAACAATGTGTGAGTGTAGAGTGCATTGTGTGTGTAAGAGGGTGAGACATGTGAGTGACTGTTCAAAAATTGAGAACAGTGGCAGTGTCCCAATCCTGGAAAAATCAGTGAGGAACAACCAAGACTCAAAGCCAAACTCAGATTTACAAATGAAACAGTGAGCAATACCACATCTCAGATTAATGTTGAAAACTGGGAACATAATCTCAGTTTTAGAAGAATCACAACATTGAAATCAATGTAAATATAAATTCAGTGAACAAATGGAAATTAGTTTCAATTATTCTCAGGTTTCTACATAACAGTGAAACTCAGATTTCAATTTAAAGCCTCAACACAGTTAAAAGTTAGCACATCAAAGTCTAAGTTCTATTAAAGGAAAACAAGTTTATAGAAACTGAACAAAAGAACAGTGCTAACCATGAACATAGGTTTACACATAATTCATGAATCAAAATTCAGTTTTCAGTTGATAGGAAAACATCCCAGGTTTTTAAGGGAAGAACAAAATTTAATTAGAATGAAGAATCATGAAAACAGTTCAAGATTAACTTAACCAACCTCATTAAATTCTCCTTTCAAAACAACAACCCATATCAGTTTAAAAAATGAAAGCATTGTAATCAAATACAAAGGGAAAAACTCAGGTTTGAAGTTCATTTTAGTTCAAAAAGGAAGAAACAGTGTACACATTGAATTCACAGAATATGACAGTTAAAGAGGAAAGAAAACTGGGAATCAATTCTCAGTTCAATACAGAACTCAAAATTAATTACCACAGGCCATACAACTAGCTAAGGAAGTAATCCCAGGTTGTAGCCTCATTCCCAGTTCAACTAATGTAGCCTCCCTTCCCGAAAATTTTTGGAATATTTTTTTATTATTCTTATTTGATTTAAATGGTGACTTTTATATTTTATAAATATTTATTTAGTAAATTATTACGGTAGATGCCTTTTAGCCATAGTGGAGTTTTGGAGTACAAGACGACTACGAATCATGGCACGGGTAGTGCAGTAGCATGTTTTGACTAGTGTTTAGCCATAGTAGGGGAGTGCCAAGCCATCGGTGTGTCCTAACTAGGAAAACCAGGCCAAGCTATAGCATGACCATTATAAATAGTTTAATTTATTTATTATTGATATTATGTGACGTTGAGTGACCTGGTCGTACCGAACTAGTCAAGCCGGACTCGAACTGAGCCCAAACCCATGTATCATACAGTACATCCAAAGACAGTCGTGTTGATGTATTTTGGTATGATCGTGTCGTATTCTATTTTAGTGATATATTGAATATTTCTAAGTTTTCTTATTTAAATATTATAAATATCATTATTAGTTTATATTCGATGATATTTGCCCTTATACATTTTGGAACTAGTAGACTGTACAAAATGGTATATCCACTATTATTGGTTGTTGAATTTTTCTATTATTATTATCATTATTATCATTATTATATTATTGAGGTTATTAGTAAATAATACTATTTTATTATTATTTTGTTATATGTGTGTGGATATATATATGTAAAATGTATTTGTGTGTATATATATGTGTATATGTATATACATAGATACTGTATACGTGTAGGTATATATAAATATATATAATATGAATATGTGTGTATATATAAACATGTATAATTGTATATAGATATTTATATATATATATATATATATATATATATATATATATATATATATATATAGATATATATTAAATGTGTATATACCGGTATATTATATATGTGTGTGTATATATATATATATATATATATATATATATATATATATATATATATATATATATATATATATATATATACGTATATGTGTGTAAATATGTATATATGTATATATGCATGGAAGTATATAAATACATGTGTAAGTATATATATATAAATATATATATATATGTAAAGTAGTATAGAAAGTAATAGAAAAAGAAAACTAGAAATAAAACCAAAAGCCCACAAACCGAGCCCCTAACCCTGAAGCCCAGGCCCAAGGAGTCCATTAGCACCTGAGCTCAGCAGCAGAGAGCCCAGGCCGAGCGGAAGGTCACGAACCCGAGCACCTAGTTATCCCTTGCACGAATGCTTAAGGAGAGATCGAGAGAGATGATAGGAAAACTCGAAAACCCTAATCCACGTGACACCACGCCACCACCACCTATTCTGGCGCCTAGAGGTCTTGACCGCGGCGCCACCCTGCACGTCCCGCCGTGCACCGTCGGCCGTTGGCCGTCGGCCGGCAACAACTTGACAGCGCGCGCGCTGGTAACAGAAGACAGCAGCAGTTGCGACCAAGCAACTTCACAGCTGTTTTCCATAAATAAATTTTTTTATTTATTGTGTATCTGGAAAAATTACAACTATAGGAATCTGATCTAGAAGACGATCACTTTATCCCTTGAACTATGCGAAGAAGAAAAGCTCTTAAAATTTTGACAGTAGATAACTATGTATCTGTACCATGAATGAGAAAAAGAACTCTATTTATAGAGTCAAAAATAATAACTGAAAAGATAACTGTCTTCACAGCCTGTGCTTAGTTGAAAATTATACAGGATTTAACATACGCAAGATTGTGAGCAGTTACTGGACGTAGCCTGTAACTGTTGGACACATGGCAATCATGCATGAGTCGTGTGCAAGTTACAGGACACGCAGGCGAGAGATCAGTGGCATGGCTGCCACGTACTCCAATTTGATGAAATCCACTCAGACTTGTTGAAGACGAAATCCATGCAGACTCGGGGTAGAAAGCTTCAAAATCCATGCATACTTGGGGCAGGAAGCTTCAGAATCCACGCAGACTTGGTGAAGAAAACTTCAGAATCCACGCAGACTTGAGGAAGAAAACTTCAGAATCCACACAGATTTGAGGGAAAGCTCAAAATACATGCAGACTTGAGATAGGACTGCCAGCTGTCTTGATTCAGCGTGCCTCAACTGACACAAAATCTCTGACAGTGATTGCTTTTGTCAGTCGCATTAAATGACAAGAAGCTCTTTTGGTACGCCAACTTGACGAAGGTTGAGTCTTGCTGAAGAAGATTTCGAAAATCACGCAATAGACGGCTGTGATCTCTCGAATTATGTGCATACGTGGCATACGAAGAGACAGTCTTCGACTGTTGTGCTGTCAGTCATAATTACTCTCTGACAAATGATGAGCTGTCTCCTCAGCGTGATTTGTAAATATTGTCCTGATCAACTGAGCATGACTTTTGACTCTGTCCTGATCAACTCAGCGTGACTGTCATTTTTGATGCCTACAAAACCCCCTTCAAAGTTTTCGAAAAATGATAAATTATTTCGAAATACTTTGAAAACGAGATGATAAAATGAATTCAGTCACGCTGAGATGACTTCAAATTTTTCGGAAGTCGAAAAGACTTCAAAGTTCTTTGAAAACATCCAAAAGAACTTATTAAATGTCATAATGACTTTTCGTTCTTCGAGACTGATTGCATCCAATTTATGGTGGAATATGAACCACCGGCGAGCTCTGTTATATAAACAGGAAGAAGATTCATTTTTAATCTTCATTTTACGTCAACATGACACCAAAAGAAGAAGCCGAAGAAGAAGCACGCAAATTGGGTTTTTGTTCCCATGGTGATCCCACGTTTGAGGGTAAGGAACCGGAGCCCCTAGTCTTCGAGTTCAAAGACGCTCCCATGCATTTAGCCAAGAATTTTCTGAGCTATTTTGGTCTGGATGGCTCGTCTTCTTCTGACGGACGCAGCCTTGCAGAGCAGCGTGAAATGTTGAAGGCTCTGTTACACCGCATGGGGGTTAAGAACGTAGAAGAACTGGGCACTAAGCTCAGTCGCTCTGCTAAATAGAGCGTATCTTTTATGCTTTTGTCTTCTTTTGAAAATGTTGCACTTCTTCTTTTGTCCTTTGTAAGGCCATCAGTGCCTGTCTTGAAGAATGTAGTACAACTTTTGTGTTTGAACAACGTACATTAATGAAGAATGTTAATTAGCACTCTTTGACTGTTTTCAATGTTGCGCTGTCTTCCAAAGCACACGTGTCATTCATTCCATGGTTTATGAGCGCTATTTACGCGGATCTTTTCCAAGAATAAGCTTGTACTTTGTCCTTTAAATAGATAGCTGAGTATCAAAGATACTCATCTCTCATTCTTCTTCTTTTTCTCTGAGAATGAAATTTTTGGAAGATTTTATTCTCAAACAGGAAAGCAATGCTTTCTAATGTTCGATTTCTGCACACTGTATCAAACATGAGTTTGCCAATTCTTTGCACCAATCTTGAAGGTAAGTCCAGTATAGTACGTGTACTATTTTGTTGCTGTTGAAAATGGGCTTTTTGTTTCTGACTGAACAATGCACGCTTGACTAGCCAGTGCGTGCCAAATGACATTTCTGTTGATTAATCTCCTCTTCCTTGATGCTTTCTGCAGGAATTCGACTGAAAACTTTCTTTAGAATTGGCATTGGTGATGTGGATGCTGTGGAGAATATTCTACTGACACCAACATCAGGGAGCTCATACGCTTTTGACGCGTACATCAGACAACTCAGAACTCTCCGTGGGATAGAAGGGTCTTCCTCAGATGGTAGGAAGAGCCTTTATACACGAGAGTTGGATGGTGGAGTCAACTCTACCCCAAAAAATCGGGTAGTAGAGTTCCTTTCAAGGCAGAACTAGGAATTGTATCCCAATATGGAATACATTCCTATCTTCCTTGAGAGGTTACCCCCAATCCACCAATTGTATTGGCAGCACCACGACTTCGGGCTGCCATACTCTGTGGTTCTCCTCTCGTCTGAGAGAGAAGACCAGAGTTTGATTCCTGCTGATCTGGTCGTGACTGGGACTCATACAGTCAGGAACTGCCACCAACAACGAACCTGACGGAGAAGGTCCGACGGAGAAGATCCAAAGAAGAAGATAGATCTCTTTTTAGGTTATTGTTGTGGTGTGGAATGAAAATCCAAGATTGTAATAGATTTCTATTATGATTTGTAAGAAAGTCTAAGAAAATATAATAGACTTTTTATGGTGAAATGAGAATGGAAATGATAATTCTTCTATGCTCAATAATTTGTATTTGTGGATGAATTGTGGACATGATAGATAATAAAATCTTCTTTTCTGTTTTAGAGTATATGATATTATCAGAGGTATTATGGACGTGATAATATGTATGAACTCAAAAGAAAATAGATTGATTTCTATACAGAGGTCAAAAATGACAAATGACAAATGAGTAGATAGATTCGAAATTGATTCAGAGGTTATGAAAACATGATAAATAACGAATCCCCACATAAATTGATAGAAGATCATGAACGGACGAACGTAATAAATGAACGGATGAACCGTCAAGTATTAATGAATGTGTGAATCGTCGGATGAATGTGAGAAATGAACGGATGAACCGTCAAGCATTAATGAATATGTGAATCGTCGGATCGTCGGATGAATGTGACGCTTCACTATTTGAGGAACTTCTGCCTATAAATATAGCAGAAATCTGACAAGAACGAACACTTCTACTTTCAAACATAAAAAATGTCGTCTGAAGAAGCATCCAAGAAAGCTGAAATTGCCATGAGGATTCAGAAAGGCACTGAAGAACGCCCTGCTGATCCAATTCAATTGAAGAAGGCGGTAGCAGGCGAAGGTTTATCTGTACCCAAGCCACCAAGGGATATTCTGGACTTCCTGCTCGAACCAGGGAAGACTGAAGAAGAAGAAGCCATGAGAATGGCTGCTTGTAAGTTCCTCGTGGGTTCCAGCAAAGAGGTTCTCAGTTCTTTTGCTGATCGCGTCTTCGAGAAGGACGGCAGTGGCCCACGTCCAAATGTAGATAAGGATGATAGTGATCTTCTTTAATATCATGTATCATCATTCATGATAAAAATAAAATAAAAATTTTATTTCTAAACATGAAACTGTCTGATGATTACAAGCATTTACATTTATACATAGTACTTCTTAAGGAATTTGCCATTAATAGGCATCAAAACTTTTCGACCATCCAATTCTGAGAGTTGATAAGCTCCATTTGAGAAAACTTTGCTCACAATATAGGGTCCTTCCCACTTTGTGTCAAATTTGCCCTTGCTCATATGAGTCATAGTCATAGGACGTCTGACTGTTAGAACAAGTTCTCCTTTTTGATATGATCGAACTCTGACTTTCTTATTAAAAGCTCTTGAGATTCTAGCTTGATAGAATTCAATATTCTGTTGAGCAGATAATCGCTTTTTATCCAGAGCTTCTAATTCTTGAAGTCGAAGACGATCATTATTTTCTGCAGTGAGTTCATTAGCGATTGCTATCCTTAAAGAAGGAATTTGAATCTCTAATGGAAGAACAGCTTCGCAACCATACACCAGAGAGAAGGGTGTACATTTAGTAGCATTACTAACTGTAGTGCGATAAGCCAACAAACATTCACCGAGCTTCTCACTCCAATTACGTTTGTTAGTAGAGACAAACTTCTTTAGGAGTTTGATGATGGTCTTGTTGAAAGCTTCTGCTAATCCGTTAGCTGCCGGATTATATGCGGTAGAAGCCACATTGTTGATCCGTTGATCGTCACAGAATCGAGTAAACTTCTGACTAACGAACTGTGGTCCGTTATCATGAATAATACGTCGAGGAACACCAAATCTGTAGATGACGTGGTACTTAATAAAGCTGATGACATTGGACGTCTTAACTTCAGACAAAGGAATGGCTTCGGCCCATTTGGAGAAGTAATCGGTTATTGCGAGAATAAACCGATGACCCTTGGATGACGGCGGATTGATCGGGCCGATAATGTCCATGCCCCAAGCTTCGAAGGGCCATGATGCTGTCGTCGGATGTAGAAATTCCGAAGGTTGATGAATAAAATCTGCATGGATTTGACAACCTTTACACTTCTTTGCATATTCGATGGCGTCTGATACCATAGTGGGCCAATAATAACCTATATGTCGAATACGGTCTTGAAGTTTTGGTCCAGGCTGATGTGCTCCACAAATTCCATCATGTGCTTCGCGAATAATTTGTTGAGCCTCGTCACCGACAACACATCGAAGAAGTAAACCATCATAAGCTCGACGATATAAGGTCTTTGTTGTATGATTATAATAGAATCGGAGTGATCGTCGTCTGATAGATGTTGCCTCACTCGGATCATCCGGAAGAATATCATACAATACGAAATCTAAGAAAGGAAGTCTCCAATCCGTATCCATATTTTGATTCTCGGCTGAGTTACTGAAGATGAATTCTATACTAGAATCAGATGAAGATGATAAAGATTTACGACTAAATTCAAATCCTCTTGTTGTGTTGACATCATGAGATGTTGATTCTTCAATGTCAACTGGAAGTCCTAGGGTCAGGTAATTTTTAAGATAAAATAATTCTCGATTGCGAACAATAATCATTTGTTGTCGTCTAATCGGGATAGCCAATACCGCTGCAAGATTAGCTAGAGCATCAGCTTCTGTGTTACATGCTCGCCTAACATGTTCAATGAAGAATTCTTCAAACGAAGAAGCCATAGATATAGCTGATCTATGATAAGGAACCAGATCTTGATGGCAAACTTCATAAGTACCCCTTATCTGATTAACAATGAGTTTAGAGTCTCCGTACGCCTCCAAATGTTGAATATTTAGATGTTTAGCGAGTTGAAGACCAATGAGTAATGCATTGTACTCGGCTACGTTGTTTGAACACGGCTGATCAAGAGAATAAGCTCTTTGGATAACAAGACCTTCTGACGATACAAGAACGATTCCAACTCCAGCGACAATATCACCATTAGGACCTATCCTTGAAGCTCCGTCAAAGAATAGACGCCAAGTAGGATCTTCTTCAGCAATTTGGTTTGAATCTAGGACTTCATCTGGAATTTTGTCATAGAGTTTTGAATCTTCTGGAATTGAATGAGCAGCCAGAAAATCAGCTAAAGCTTGTCCTTTGACTGACTTCTGAGGAATATAATACATGTCATACTGAGCAGGTAGGATTCCCTAGTTAGCTAATCGAGAATTCAAAACACTTGGTTTCTTCATCATGATCCGTATAGGATTGATCCTGGAGATGACACGAATAGTCTGGCCAATGATATAATGTCGTGTCTTTTGAACAGCGAATACCAAAGCTAGACATTCTTTTTCGACTGGTGAATATCGAGGTTCAGCTCCGGTCATAGTACGACTGAGATAGTAGATGGCTTGTTCATGACCATTTTGATTCTTTTGAGCGAGTAATGCACCCAATGAATGACTCATTGCTCGAGTATATAGGAGAAATGGAATTCCTGAAACGGAAGGTACCAATACTGGAGGGCTCATCAGATATTGTTTTATATCATCGAATGCTTTCTGACATTCATCATTCCAGACAAAAGAAACACCTTTCTTCATAAGTTTGTTGAATGGTCTGCAGCGTCCTGATAAATTAGAGATGAATCTCCTGATATAAGCGATCCTTCCTTGAAATCCTCGTAGCTCTTTTAAGGTGCGTGGAGGACGCATCTCTTGGATGGCTTTGATCTTCTCGGGATCCACGTGTATACCTTTAGAGGTAATGACGAAGCCGAGAAATTTACTACTAGAGACGCCTAAGAAGGACTTAGTAGGGTTCATCTTTAATTGATGCTTACGTATTAGATCAAATATAGTCTTCAAATCTTGGATATGATCCTCCTTTTGTCGACTTTTGACTGCAATATCATCAACATAGCATTCGACTGTTTTCCGCAAATGTTCTCGGAATATAGTGCTCATAGCTCGTTGATAAGTTGCTCCTGCATTCTTGAGACCGAATGGCATAACTGTATAACAGTATGTACCGATCAGCATTCTGAAAGAAGTGTGCTTCTCGTCGTCTGGAAATATTTTAATCTGATTGTACCCAGAATACCCGTCCATGAATGACATCCGTTCAAATCCACAGGTATTATCAATCATGACATCAGTGATTGGTAGAGGGAATTCATTTTTAGGGCATGCCGCATTGAGATCGTGGAAGTCTATGCATACTCTGATCTTACCAGTCTTTTTAAGGACAAGAACTATGTTAGCCACCCAATCGGGATGTTGTTCCTCTCTAATAAACCCTGAGGTTATGAGTTTATTGACTTCAGCTTCAATTGCATCCATAATGTCTGGACGAAATCGTCGCTGTTGTTGTTTAACCGGTTTAGCATTCGGCAAGATATTGAGCTTGTGAGTTACAATTTGTGGATCAAGTCCTGGCATATCTTCATAACTCCAAGCGAAGACATCGATGTAGTCACGAATGAGTTTGATCATGTCTTGCTTATCAGTTTCAGAAAGACTTTCACTGATGAATATTGGTTTGGGAGATCCCTCTTCACCAACATCTATTTGAACAAGTTTGTCTTCAGTCGGAGGTTCTTTTTGCTTGAAACGGAACTCTAATCTTTGGGCCCATTGTTCTGATTCAGGTGAGATTTTAAACTCTTCTTCGTCTTCATCACTTTCTTCGGAATGGTCAATGGAAACCATGTTGGAAGACAGAATGTTGCAGTAGAAATCGCCGATACTCGTATCGAAATCCCAAGAGGTAGTACTAGAAGAATCAGATCTCTTATCTTCGTCAGACTCGGAATCTTCATGGATAATATTGATAAAAGGAGTAGGAGCTATATAGCCCAATCCGTATTTCGTCCTTCCATATTTCAGAGGAGGAAAACGAACAGGCATTTTTCTTCCTTTTCCACTATTGAGGCCAGTCCTGAAGTCATAGCCCATATTTTTGATGATGTCTTTAGATTGCTGACTATAACGACGTAGTTGTAATCTTCCAGTATCATCATTTTTGTCATCATCTTCTAAATCAGATGGACTTTGGGGCCCTTTATAGAAGAATATTGGAATGTCTCCTGGCTTTCTGCTGGGAACTAGAAAGTATGAAGATTGTACAGGTTCTAGAGATACATCTGTATGAACAGTCTGTACAACTCCTATGGTTATTGTGTTCAAGTTATCTAACAAATGTAAATAACTATGAACATAATTGTACACATCAACGTACTACAAAGATGGAGACTTTTTATTAAATGTAAAAGCAGCAATATTTACATTGGGACAAGGCTGAGCCTTAGAGATTTTAGCCAAGTCAATGACTAAAGGGGGAGAAGAAGAACGAGAAGAAGTGTTATTTCGATTAAGATCGATAACAAATGGCTCAGAAGAGGTGAGCTCCTTTGAAGCTTGAGATGGAAGAATAATCCGCCCTCCAACTGGAATTAGCAGAGTATCCTGTTTCACATGTGGAGATACAGGAACTACAGTACGCCCACTGACAGGAATAATCATTGTGTCCTGAGCAGACGACTGAGGTAACGGAGAGATCCGTCCACTCACCGGAATGATGAAAGAACCTTCTCCAGAGAGTTTGGAAGATTGTTGCTGAGTAGTTCGACCTTTAACAGGAATTATTAAGGTCTCACTTTATGAATCCTCTTTCTCCATAGCTTGTATGACACTTGTATACTCTTCTTTGTACATTCGGGAATCATTGAAATAAGCTTCAACCCCATGGGAGGGATTTATATCAGCAACTTCTTTTTGTACTCTTCCATTGCTATTAATGTATTTAAAACACTGATGAAGAGTAGAAGGCACCACATTATTTTCATGAAGAAAGGGCCTCCCCAGAAGAAGATTATAGGATCCCACGATCTCGATCACATAGAAAGTGACTTTGGATCTGAAATCGCCTATTTGAAGCTTCAGATGAATCTTTCCCAAAGGCTCGCTTCGGCTTTGATTGAATCCCAGGATAGTAGTAACCGTCTTGGAGAGTTTGTGAAGAGGGATTTTTAGTTCATCCAATAAGCTCTTTGGCATTATGCTTATAGCAGACCCTGGATCAATAAGGATATGATCTATCTTCATCGTATCGATATAACCTGTGTAGTAGAGAGGTCGATCATGTCGATTATCCTCTAGTAGCATGTCGTCTTGTGTAAAGGTGATATTTGGGATAATCTCCAATACACTGTTGCAATGTAAGCAAGTGGCAGGTTCCGTATCTGGCTTCTTCAATTGTGCAAGACAAGAATCAGCCTGTAGAAGTGCTTCACTTAACGTCTCCCGAGTCTCTTTGGAAAGACGTAGAAGTTCAAAGAGGGACATTCTAGCTGGAGTATTAGCAAGTTGAGCTAGAATGTCAAAATTATAAGGCTTCTGAAGTCCAAGAGGAGAGGACTTCTTGATTGGCTTATCAAACCGAGCCTGTTGTTTGCCATTCTCAAGAGCTGTAGGCTTGGAAGGAACAAGTTCAGTGGATGATTCTTCTTCAGGAGGAACATTAGGAGTATCTTTATCAGCTGGAGGGATATCAAGAGTATCCTCAGGATTCTTGGAATAATCCTTTAGATAAGGTTTTCCTGTTCGAGTAGCACCAGCAAGTGCTTCTTCTTTCTCTTTTGGCTCTATGTCAGAGGTAGACCCAAGAGATGTCATATGACATGACTTAATCTTTCCAGCCTTCTTGGGCTTTCGAGAAGTAGTCTTTTGAGGAAAAGGCGATTCGAAATCTGCCACTAGATCAGGATGAATCCACATGATTTCTCCTGTTTCCAAAGTGATTGGCACTAATCCTTCAGACTGCGGAGGAGGAATATTCACTATGTCAAGAGTTGCCTTGGGAATAGGAACAATCCCACTTTCAAGGAGTTGAGGAAAGAAATCTCTGAATTACATAGAGACGACATTGGAGGTGACAGTCTTCTCTTTCGGAGTAAGAGAGATAGCTCCAGACTTAATCATCTCTTGGATCTTTCCTTTCAGTACATAACATGTACGAATTGTGTGACCCAGCATTCTGTGATACGGACAGTATTTGGGATGATCTGTCTTACCAGCTTCATCAGGTTTCTTGATCTCAGGTAATTGTATTTTATTACCTTTCAGCAGACATTCAAAGATACCAAGGACATCGTCATCATCGAAAGAGTATTCTTCTTTGGGGCGAGGTGTTCTTGGTTGTTGAGTTGTAGAAGTTTGAACAGTTGATGCATCTTTGCTCTGAAGATTAACTTCAAGAGTTTCTTTTCCTTTGCGAGCATTGTTTTTATTGTTAGTACCTTGACCTATTTCTTTGGGAGTCATCTGCACTCCTAAAACTTTGAAGGTTTCAGCACTAATTTCTGCAGCCTTGGCACTAACTATGAAAGAAGGCCAGTCTTGGAATTGGGTGGATCCTGTCCACATGCTGATGATTGGCAACAAGTTTGATTTGCATGTGTCGATGGTGACAGCATCAGGAGTTCCAAGAGGCATCTTCAGAGCTTCTCTTCGAAACCGTTCAATATAATCCTCTGTAGTTTCATTATTTTTCTGCTTGATTCTAATAAGAGCAGACATAGTCATGTCATTGAGCCCTTCATAGAACCGTTCAAGAAACATCTGTTTAAAACCGGAAAATAAGGTAATGCTCCCATCTGGGAGACTTATATACCATTCATAAGCCGTTCCCTTGAGACATCCAATAAACACCCGAGTAAGGAGGGCGTCGCTTGGTTGCAGCTGGTCAGTCATTACTTCAAAGTGATTAATAAACTGACTTGGAGAAGTGGTTCCATCATAGAATGAGATAGTGGGAGGCTTGTATTTAGGAGGATACAATACTTGCTTCCATTCTATCGGATAAGGTTGTTTGATGCCTAACCTTTGTAAACCATCTTTCTGTTTGAATGCTTCGAATTGAGTTTTGAGATTCCTCAATTCTTCATTAACAACTCCGGAAGATTGTGGAGTTGTAGCTTGTAGAGAATATTTGGAAGGAGGAACATCATTATAAGCACTACCCCCAGCTCCAGAGAGACTAGGATTTGGTTGAGCTGATCCAGGAGTATTGGATTGTACTGCTAGAGGAACTTGTACTGGACTTATATCAGTGTCAGTTGGTATGACATCTGGTACAGTCCGTCGATTTTGCATCTGAGCTGTCATGAGTTCATACATCGACTTCATAGTATCAGCCATAGACTTCATTTGCTGTTCCAAAGAAGCAATCCTTTGATCTTGAGGAGTCACCGAAGAGGAAGGTTTATTGTTCAATTCAGTATTCCCATCCACCATATATGTAGTGACTGTACGAGAGATTATTGATGAATTAGTAGATGTTGTATGCTCTGAATCACTGCTTCGTGCATCAAAGTCATTTATAGGAGAACTACCCCGAGTAGAAAGAGGTGGAAAGTTAGATTCTTCCAGAAATTCAGAATCATCTTCAGAGATCAAATTTCTTTGACTAGAAGCTAAGACTCTTGCTCTGGTGTTTCTATATACTCCATCTGGACTATCAGCTCTACCCCCAGTATCCCGAAAGGTCATGTTGACAGAAGCAAACAAAGGCTCATCTTTATCAGGCATAGGTTCATACTGAATCCGATTGAAGACAGATTGTCATTTTGTTTGACATCTGTATTACATTGTGACTCTTGGCTGGAAGTCACATTCATGATCAATATGGTCATAAGCCATTGATCGACATCTACATTGAATTATGACTCTTGGATAGAAGTCACATTCAGCATGGTCCTTTGACACAGAATCACTTCTTCTCTTCTGTTGAAGATATTCTCGTAAATCTGTTTGTGAATATTGAGGAGTATATTTCTTGTTCTTGGGTGTTGATGGCTCTTGATTATATAGAGAATAATTAATATGAGCCATATAGTTTCTTGCATACTCTGCATCTGGATCTCTTATCCTTGTTTCCAACTGGTATGGTTTCTTAACACCAGAAGTGTTAAGTTTTGTTCTTAGATCAGTTGGAGGTAACACATTAGTTTTGGAAACATGGAGTTTTCCTTCCATTGATCTGGATATTTACAGAAAAGGAAAAGTTGAACCACCCCCTTGATTAGGAGTTGGTAACAGACCTTTTCTAGACAAATTCTGTGCCCAATTCGAAGAAGTCATAGAAGAAGACATTAAGGAATGTTTCTTCTTAGACTCATTCAAGTTTTGAGACATAGAATGTCCAGAAGGAAGAGTAGTCAAAAGACCATCTTCTTTTCTTTGACTAACAAAATTGTCAGTCAAAGCTGTTTCTGAAGTAAAAACTACAGGAGCAGAAGAAACAACTAAAGAGTTATTCCTTTTCGAAGGGACTTTGTGTGGAAGACCACTCCCAGTTCTAGTAGAACTTGGCAAAGAATAAGAGATAGCTAAAGAGCTATTCTTCTTAGATGAAATACACGCTGAAACAGGCTTGGTTAAAGAACCAGTGTTGTTGGCGTGACTTTTGACTTTGGAAGTACACGGTGGAACAGACTTGGTTAAAGAACCAATGCTGTTAGCGTGACTTTTGACTTTGGAAGTACACGCTGGAACAGACTTGGCTAAGGAGCCAGCACTGTTAGCGTGATTGTTGATTTTAGAATTACACACTGGAACAGACTTGGCTAAGGAACCAGTGCTGTCAGCGTGACTTTTGGGTTTAAAATTGTACGCTGGAACAGATTTGGCTAAGGAGCCAGTACTGTCAGCGTGACTTTTAATTTTGGAGACACACACTGGAACAGATTTGGCTAAAGAGCCAGTACTGTCAGCGTGATCTTTGATTGCTGTCATCTTCGAGCGCACAAGAGTGTGCGTGCTTGCAGTAGAGTTCTTGCCAGTGTTAGAAGTAGACACTGTGGCATAGACTTCATCATTGGCTGCCAATTGATTCTTAAGGACATAGACAGAGTGTCCCTTCGACTTGGCAGTGATGATGGAGGCTGTAGTGGGCTTACCACTCTTAGCCCGCTGCATTTCTTCATAGGCGAGTTGATCGAATTGGATCGTCATCACCTTCTTCGTCGAGCCGATTGACGAAGTGTCGCATTGAGTTGTTGCCATCTCAGAAGAGGAGATGGTTTTCCCCAACAGAGTCGCCAATTTGTTTTCCATAAATAAATTCCTTTATTTATTGTGTATCTGGGAAAATTACAACTGTAGGAATCTGATCTAGAAGACGATCACTTTATCCCTTGGACTATGCGAAGAAGAAAAGCTCTCAAAATTTTGACAGTAGATAACTATGTATCTGTACCATGAATGAGAAAAAGAACTCTATTTATAGAGTCAAAAATAATAACTGAAAAGATAACTGTCTTCACAGCCTGTGCTTAGTTGAAAATCACGCAGGATTTAACATACTCAAGATTGTGAGCAGTTACTGGACGTGGCCTGTAACTTTTGGACACATGGCAATCATGCATGAGTCGTGTGCAAGTTACAGGACACGCAGGCGAGAGATCAGTGGCATGGCTGCCACGTACTCCAATTTGATAAAATCTACGCAGACTTGTTGAAGACGAAATCCACGCAGACTCGGGGTAGAAAGCTTCAAAATCCACGCAAACTTGGGGCAGGAAGCTTCAGAATCCACGCAGACTTGGTGAAGAAAACTTCAGAATCCACGCAGACTTGAGGAAGAAAACTTCAGAATCCACGCAGATTTGAGGGAAAGCTCAAAATACACGCAGACTTGAGATAGGACTGCCAGCTGTCTTGATTCAGCGTGCCTCAACTGACACAAAATCTCTGACAGTGATTGCTTTTGTCAGTCGTATTAAATGACAAGAAGCTCTTTTGGTACGCCAACTTGACGAAGGTTGAGTCTTGCTGAAGAAGATTTCGAAAATTACGCAATAGACGGCTGTGATCTCTCGAATTCTGTGCATACGTGGCATAAGAAGAGACATTCTTCGACTGTTGTGCTGTCAGTCATAATTACTCTCTGACAAATGATGAGCTGTCTCCTCAGCCTAATTTGTAAATATTGTCCTGATCAACAGAGCGTGACTTTTGACTCTGTCCTGATTAACTCAGCGTCACTGTCATTTTTGAGGCCTACAGCAGCGACTTCTCATCGCGCACCATGGATCGTTTAACGAACGAATCACTCAGGTGTGTACACAACCTATAGGCCTTCTATTCTCTTTAAATAGATTCTTTTTTCATGCGCTAGATTTCTCGCAAAATCGACACAAAGTCGATCAAAAACCTGTAGAAAACAGAGCACTAGTTCAGCCCAAACCCCCATGTTTGAGGATCGTTCCCGATCAATCCAGTCCAAAATTAGAAATTCTATTTGAAGAGACTTTTAGACAATATGTAGGGCTTCGAATCTCTTTTTGCAGAATTTGAATTCATCGACTGAGCGTCGAGAAATCGAATCCCAAATTTTCCAAAAATCTGTTTTAAAAACATTGAAATTGTTCCACATGACGTGCGTCACGCCAATCGGGACGACGTGGTCACGAACCGAAAGCATCGAAAGCTGTGTAACGGTTTTGTGGTCGTGTGGGCTTTGATGGAATTCAAATTGGTCGCGTGTGCGCGACGAATTTGATACGTATCCGTCGAAATTTACCGTATCGTGCACATTGTAAATTTTCCAATTACTTTGTGCACGCTCGTCAGATCGAGACGAAACTTGCGCCAACAAAATCGTATCATTTTTCTGGTCCTGCATGCCAAGTTTGGTCCAATTCTGAGACCATTGACAAAATCACCGTTTTGCGGGCCTCACGGTTCTACTCAACGGGCGATTTTGTGCACGGCCCGCCGGAATCCAACTCTGGACAAACGGTTGGGTTCGTATCGGAAAACCGGATCCGTAGACATGTAGTTTGACGACTTTAGAGACCATTAACTCTGGCACGCTTTTTGGTGCAAAGCAGGTCCAACGACGGACATTATTTTTGCCCTAAATTACCGTTTTGCCTCTGTATCCAGAATTGGACTTAAGGACAGACAATCCTAGCTAATTTGAATATTCTGAGACTGTTGGCATTGTCTGTTTCAGCTTTCGAAGACAGTTGTGATGACTTGGACTTCGTGGTTTATCGGTTGACTATATATATTTGTCGGATCTGCGTGCAACCTCCAGGCAAGTATACCTTGCCTTCCTCTACAGTTTTACTTACATGCATTTTCTTTCGTTTTTCAGTCATTTGATTGTTTATGGACATGTGCTTTTCGTGTTATTTTCTGTGGAGTTGTTTTTAATGTTTATAGCCATGTTCATGTTTTGGCCTTGTGTTTCACATTTGGAGTTCTCGTCAGTACCTTGCTTGAGTCGTGTCATAGAACGAGTACATGTAAGTGAACTGCTAAATCCTTGGCATTGTTGTCTTTGGCACCAGAGAGTCCACACACGGGACGAGGGTGTTTTTCTTGATCTGTTTACATCCGTGAGTCCACACTAGGGACTAGGATGTCGATTATTGTACCAGAGAGTCCACGCTCGGGACGAGGGTATAGACTTGACTTGACTTGACTTGACTTGCACCAGAGAGTCCACACTCGGGATGAGGGTGTTTACATCAGAGAGTCCATACACGGGACGAGGATGTAGTATTTGCACCAGAGAGTCCACACTCGGGACGAGGGTGCCTTGCCGTGAACTAACCAGAGAGTCCACACTCGGGACGAGAGTTAGTACTGACCAGAGAGTCCATACTCGGGACGAGGGTTAGTATTGACCAGAGAGTCCATACTCGGGACGAGGGTTAGTACTGACCAGAGAGTCCACACTCGGGACGAGGGTTAGTGTTTAGTTCAAACCCGTGAGTCCACACTCGGGATGAGGGTTTGGTTTCTTCCATTGATCTCGTGATTATCGTTCATCCGGCAGTTCATTTACGCGTAGTTGTTTTAATGTTCGTATTTGTGTTCGTATTCGTATTCGTATTCGTAATCGTGTTCGTGTTTGTGTCCGTAGTCATTTGTCTTGTCCTTGTTCTTTCTTGTTTATTTCCTTGTGCATGATAAAACTGTTAGATAGGCATGTATATTATGTATCTTGCTATGTCCTCTGAGGACCTGATGATCTCTTCAGGTTTAGCGGTTGCATGGAGTTAGCTAGTAGTTCTGGAGGACAGACGTGATGATACATTACGGGATTCAGGTATTATTATTGAGTTTATTATCCGCTCGTGCTTTTCATTCCTTATCATGAGATATCATGTTCCTTGTTTCAGTTGTAGACACTTGTTATATTCCTTAGAGTCTTATCGGACATTTATGCTAGTGGGCTGCAGACTACGACCCATAGTGTTCATTCATGTTTCATATTCTTATTGTGGATTGAGATATAGATTGCATTGCCATGATTTGGCAGTAAACCATAGCCTTGACAGCGTTTACGTATTCGAGATGGGCTGGAGTCCGCTCGATGCGTAGCTGGGCTTGGACACGCTTCGTATCCGAAAAGCGGGTACGGGTCGTGACAAGTTTTTTTGGTGGCCCATGCAGGTCAGAGCATATCGTATCGATTACGTAACTGTACTGATACGAGCCTGCGATCTAGACTCGATCTTAGAAATCTCAATCCACTCTGCTTTGGAAATTCTCCTAGAAATTCTCTATGTCCTTGAAAACACCATATTTGCTCTCGATTACACTTTCTTGCTTCCTGTACCATTGATTCTCGTCCCTTCCGATTTCGGAGTGACGAATAATCGTGCTGTTTAGAATTCATTAGAAATCCTTAAATTATAGTATATATTGCTTGACTATTGAATATTGATTGTTTATAGATATGAGGATTATAGTTGACATATGCTTAGATATCTGCCGGTAGAATGGTTAGTAACTAGTTAGAAGACCATATGATTCTAGTGACCTTGTTTTGAGGAGTAGTGTGACCAAAGGTGGGTAGAAGTCCTCGAGATTTCGTAGTTACAAAATTGCTAGGGGAAGGTTGTAAACTATTTTGAGGAACTAAATTTGAGGAGATTAAGGTAATAGTAGACTTTGATATTTTAAGGAATAGTCATGAATTAAAATTTCGAGGACGAAATTATTTTTAAGGTGGGTAGATTTGTAGCCTCCCTTCCCGAAAATTTTCGGAATATTTTTTTATTATTCTTATTTGATTTAAATGGTGACTTTTAGATTTTATAAATATTTATTTAGTAAATTATTACGGTAGATGTCTTTTAGCCATAGTGGAGTTTTGGAGTACAAGACGACTAGGAATCATAGCACGGGTAGTGCAGTAGCGTGTTTTGACTAGTTTTTAGCCATAGAAGGGGAGTGCCAAGCCATCGGTGTGTCCTAACTAGGAAAACCAGGCCAAGCTATAGCATGACCATTATAAATAGTTTAATTTATTTATTATTGATATTATGTGACGTTGAGTGACCTGGTCGTACCGAACTAGTCAAGCCGGACCCGAACTGAGCCCAAACCCATGTAGTCATACAGTACATCCAAAGACAGTCGTGTTGATGTATTTCGGTATGATCGTGTCGTATTCCATTTTAGTGATATATTGAATATTTCTAAGTTTTCTTATTTAAATATTAAAAATATCGTTATTAGTTTATATTCGATGATATTTGCCCTTATACATTTTGGAACTAGTAGACTATACAAAATGGTATATCCACTATTATTGGTTGTTGAATTTTTCTATTATTATTATCATTATTATATTATTGAGGTTATTAGTAAATAATACAATTTTATTATTATTTTGTTATATGTGTGTGGATATATATATGTAAAATGTATTTGTGTGTATATATATATATATGTGTATATGTATATACATAGATACTGTATACGTGTAGGTATATATACATATATATAATATGAATATGTGTGTATATATAAACATGTATAATTGTATATAGATATTTATATATATATATATATATATATATATATATATATATATATATATATATATATATATATATATATATATATATATATATAGATATATATTAAATGTGTATATACCGGTATATTATATATGTGTATATATATATATATATATATATATATATATATATATATATATATATATAATATATATATATATATATATATATATATATATATATATATATATATATATATATATATATATATATATATATATATGTGTGTGTGTGTAAATATGTATATATGTATATATGCATGGAAGTATATAAATACATGTGTAAGTATATATATATAAATATATGTATATGTAAAGTAGTATAGAAAGTAATAGAAAAAGAAAAATAGAAATAAAACCAAAAGCCCACAAACCGAGCCCCTAACCCTGAAGCCCAGGCCCAAGGAGTCCATTAGCACCTGAGCTCAGCAGCTGAGAGCCCAGGCCGAGCGGAAGGCCACGAACCCGAGCACCTAGTTAACCCTTGCGCGAATGCTTAAGGAGAGATCGAGAGAGAGATGATAGGAAAACTCGAAAACCCTAATCCCCGTGACACCACGCCACCACTACCTATCCTGGCGCCTAGAGGTCTTGACCGCGGTGCCACCCTGCGCGCCCCGCCGTGCGCCGTCGGCCGTCGGCCGTCGGCCGGCAACAACTCGATAGCGCGCGCGCTGGTAACAGAAGACAGCAGCAGTTGCGACCAAGCAACTTTGCAGCGACTTCTCATCGCGCACCATGGATCGTTTAACGAACGAATTGCTCAGGTGTGTACACAACCTATAGGCCTTCTATTCTCTTTAAATAGATTCTTTTTTCATGCGCTAGATTTCTCGCAAAATCGACACAAAGTCGATCAAAAACCTGTAGAAAACAGAGCACTAGTTCAGCCCAAACCCCCATGTTTGAGGATCGTTCCCGATCAACCCAATCCAAAATTAGAAATTCTATTTGAAGAGACTTTTAGACAACATGTAGGGATTCGAATCTCTTTTTGCGGAATTTGAATTCATCGACTGAGCGTCGAGAAATCGAATCCCAAAGTTTTCCAAAAACCTGTTTTAAAAATATTGAAATTGTTCCACATAACGTGCGTCACGCCAATCGGGATGACGTGGTCGCGAATCGAAAGCATCGAAAGCTGTGTAACGGTTTTGTGGTCGTGTGGGCTTTGACGGAATTCAAATTGGTCGCGTGTGCGCGACGAATTTGATACGTATCCGTCGAAATTCACCGTATCGTGCACGTTGCAAATTTTCTAATTACTTTGTGCACGCTCGTCAGATCGAGACGAAACTTGCACCAACAGAACCATATCGTTTTTCTGGTCCTGCATGCCAAGTTTGGTCCAATTCTGAGACCGTTGACAAAATCACCGTTTTGCGGGCTCCACGGTTCCACTCAACGGGCGATTTTGTGCACGGCCCGCCGGAATCCAACTCTGGACATACGGTTGGGTTCGTATCGGAAAACCGGATCCGTAGACATGTAGTTTGACGACTTTAGAGATCATTGACTCTGGCACGCTTTTCGGTGTAAAGCAGGTCCGACGACGGACATTGTTTTTGCCCGAAATTACCGTTTTGCCCCTGTGTCCAGAATTGGACTTAAGGACAGACAATCCTAGCTAATTTGACTATTCTGAGATATTTGGCATTATCTGTTTCAGCTTTCGGAGACAGTTGTGATGACTTGGACTTCGTGGTTTATCGGTTGACTATATATATTTGTTGGATCTGCGTGCAACCTCCAGGCAAGTATACCTTGTCTTCCTCTACAGTTTTACTTACATGCATTTTCTTTCATTTTTCAGTCATTTGATTGTTTATGGACATGTGCTTTTCGTGTTATTTTTTGTGGAGTTGTTTTATTGTTTATAGCCATGTTCATGTTTTGGCCTTGTGTTTCACATTTGGAGTTCTCGTCAGTACCTTGCTTGAGTCGTGTCATAGAACGAGTACGTGTAAGTGAACTGCTAAATCCTTGACATTGTTGTCCTTGGCACCAGAGAGTCCACACACGGGACGAGGGTGTTTTTCTTGATCTGTTTACATTCGTGAGTCCACACTAGGGACTAGGATGTCGATTATTGCACCAGAGAGTCCACGCTCGGGACGAGGGTGTAGACTTGACTTGACTCGACTTGCACCAGAGAGTCCACACTCGGGACGAGGGTATTTACATCAGAGAGTCCACACATGGGACGAGGATGTAGTATTTGCACCAGAGAGTCCACACTCGGGACGAGGGTGCCTTGCCGTGAACTAACCAGAGAGTCCACACTCGGGACGAGGGTTAGTACTGACCAGATAGTCCACACTCGGGACGAGGGTTAGTATTGACCAGAGAGTCCACACTCGGGACGAGGGTTAGTACTGACCAGAGAGTCCACACTCGGGACAAGGGTTAGTGTTTAGTTCAAACCCGTGAGTCCACACTCGGGATGAGGGTTTGGTTTCTTCCATTGATCCCGTGATTATCGTTCATCCGGCAGTTCATTTACGCGTAGTTGTTTTAATGTTCGTATTCGTGTTCGTATTCGTGTTCGTATTCGTGTTCGTATTCATGTTCGTGTTTGTGTTCGTAGTCATTTGTCTTGTCCTTGTTCTTTCTTGTTTATTTCCTTGCGCATGATAAAACTGTTAGATAGGCATGTATATTATGTATCTTGCTATGTCCTCTGAGGACCTGATGATCTCTTCAGGTTTAGCAGTTGCATGGAGTTAGCTAGTAGTTCTGGAGGACAGACGTGATGATACATTGCGGGATTCAGGTATTGTTATTGAGTTTATTATCCGCTCGTGCTTTTTATTCCTTATCATGAGATATCATGTTCCTTGTTTCAGTTGTAGACTCTTGTTATATTCCTTAGATTCTTATCGGACATTTATGCTAGTGGGCTGCAGACCACGACCCATAGTGTTCATTCATGTTTCGTATTCTTATTGTGGATTGAGATATAGATTGCATTGCCATGATTTGGCAGTAAACCATAGCCTTGACAGCGTTTACGTATTCGAGATGGGCTGGAGTACGCTCGATGCGTAGCTGGGCTTGGACACGCTTCGTATCCGAAAAACGGGTGCGGGTCGTGACAACTAAACCCCAAAAATCAGTTCATAATATACATCTCAGGTTTTGTTGACCCTAAACACAGTTTAGACACATCCATAACAGGTTTTAAAGAAGGACAGTATTGAAATCAATGTACAGGAAAACTCAGGTATAGAATTTTCAGTTTAAAATAAATCATGAATCATAATCAGTACAAAACATTCTAATTGGTTTAAACTATTCTCAGGTTATACAAACTGAACACAACCCAGTTCAACGATTTCGAAAATGAATCCAATAGCCAAAAACTCATACTCACAACTACAAGCCTATAATCGAAAGTAAAAGCTTAGCTATCAAGAAATGTAACATGTGGGAATCATCATTAGTTGAAAAACAACATAACAACAGGGAAATAGATGGGTTTTGAAAACTGGAATCTCACAGTGTCAAAGAGTATCAGGAATACTCAAAAAACCCCTGTTCGAAACCAATATTCTAAACAAAACCTAAACTAACATGGAAACTGAATCTAACACATAATATACATAATATTTAGGAACTATTTAACAATTAAAAATATTATATAAGCTATTTAATATCGAATAAACAGTGAACACAAAACTAGAACACTGAACTACACAGTGTATCACACGTGTAGGCACGAATCCGTGTCCGACACGACACGAGAGTTCCTGAAACCCTAGGGATCTCGTGTCAGTCATAGACACGACACACACGTTGAATTTCGAGGGTTGAAACCCTGTGTGCACAGAGAAAACGCGCACGAGTAGCAAGGGAAAATCCTGCCAGTGTGCACGCGCACGCGACCGCGTGTCCATGTGCTCGTGTCGGCTCAACCCGACACGAAAACGTGCTCAGTGTCCAAGAATAGCATAAGCGAGGTGAAAATGGATTTTCCTATTTAAACACAAATCACAAAATCGATCGAAATGCCCTTTGAGGCTTTTCGTCGAACACTTACCTATACACGTAGATACGTGTCCGATACGGACACGAAATGGGTCCAAATTCTAGGGTTAGCCTATCCTACTGTTAGGTTAGGGTTAGGACATCCTAGAAATGAATTTTAACAAATTTAAAAGGAATAGAAAGGATTATACCTATAGGTGAACAATGGGTTAAAATCCCCAAATGGAAAGAGTTTCACAAGCCACCAAACTCCCTCAAATTGTGTTCTTCCTGAAAATACTCATCAACAACAGCAAGAATACTAATATTAGGTCCTATTGCAATTTGTTTGGAGGAATTTGGAGTAAAAATGGAATTTTTAAGAATTTGCAAAGATGGAGACTCACCTCTTCCAAATGGCAATGATTTCCTAAAGAGGCAAGCCCTAATTTCAAGGTGCTATAAATAGGGGGACCTTAGTTGGCCGGCCAGAAATTTCTAGGGTTAGGGCTTGGTTCAAAGGGTGTGGGCCTATGGGCCATTAAGCCTTTAAGTCATAAAATGACTTGTGATTTCACAAGCCATCCTTAATCAATCTAGCTACTAATTTCACCAAATTAATTTCTAATGGTTTAATTAACACTAACTTAAGTCATCCTAGGTTTTCATATCCTAACCACTTAGTCATGACCTAGGTTAGCCACTAGGTTAGTCTCCAAAGTCAACATAAGTCAAGGTCACTAAAACACCAAAATCAATTATACTAAAATCACTTAAAAATCACATTAATTATAAATAATAATAATAATTCAAAATAAATTCTAAAATTTTGAAAATGACCAAAATACCCTCAAGCTAGAAAAGTGGTAGTGACAAATCTACCCCCCTTAAAATAATTTCGTCCTCGAAATTTAAAGGCAAAACTAACTGCTAAGAAGGATAGAAAAGTATACCTCAAGGTCCAAAAAGATAGGGGTACCGCTCGCGCATCTCATCCTCCCGCTCCCAGGTAGACTCTGCTGGAGAATGATGCCTCCATGCGACGCGTACCAAGGGTATCACCTGGTTCCTCAATACCTTCTCCCGGCGATCTAAAACCTCCACAGGCTGCTCTGGATAACTGAGAGTAGGTCCAACCTCTATCTCCGAGTGATCGAGCACATGGCTAGGGTCAGCCACGTACCGTCTCAACTGTGATACGTGAAATACGTTGTGAACTCCCACTAGTGCATGTGGCAAGTCTAGCCTGTATGCCACGTCACCGACAATCCCGCTGATAACGAAAGTGCCGATAAAGCGCGGGCTAAGCTTCCCACCTCCACCAAAACGTATCGTACCACGAGTCGGAGATATCCGCAGAAAAACCATGTCTCCAACCTAATCACAGGCAAGGTCTCAAGTTACTAAAAATCAAACACGATCAATCAAACAAAACAAAACAAAATAGAACCTAATTCTAATCCTATCTCTAAATCTGTACCTCAAACTCCAGCGGCCGCCGGTGGCTATCGGCCCAGTGCCGATGTCTGTCCTGCGCCACGCAAAGTCTGTCCCTGATGAGCTTCACCTTCTCTGCTGCGTCAACAAACATCTCTGGTCCCAGTAAAGCTCGCTCTCCAACATCATCCCAAGATAATGGTGTAGGACACCTACGCCCGTACAGAGCCTCAAACGGTGACATCTCAATGCTGGCCTGATAACTGTTGTTGTAAGCAAACTCCACCAAATATAGGTGATCCTCCCAGGAACCTCCAAAATCTAGGACGCACGTCTGCAGCATATCCTCAAGGGTCTGAATAGTCCTCTCTGACTGTCCGTCCGTCTGGGGGTGGTATGCGGTACTAAACTTGAGTTGAGTGCCCAAGCTAGTCTGTAGACTCCTCCAGAAATATAAAGTAAAGCGACTATCCCGATCTGAGACTATGCTGACGGTAACTCCGTGAATCCTGACTATCTGTCTCATATACAACTCTGCGAGCCTCTCTGTAGACGTACCCACCTTGAATGGCAAGAAGTGGGCCGATTTGGTCAACCTGTCAACGATGACCCAAATTGCGTCTTTCCCTCCTGGCGTATACGGCAACCCATACAAAATCTATGGTAATATGTTTCCACTTCCACTCTGGAATGGCCAATGGCTGCAATAATCCTCCGGGCCTCTGCCTCTCTGCCTTGACCTGCTGATAGACCAAGCATCTAGCTACGAAGTGGGACACCTCCCTCTTCATCCCGTACCACCAGATATGCTCTCGCAGATCTCTGTACATCTTGTTGGCACCAGGATGTATAGAGTACTGCGATCTGTGAGCCTCCTGCATAACCTGCTCTCTGAGCTCCCCGCTGGGCACACATAATCGGGAACCGTGCCTCAGGGAACCATCCTCTGCAAGTGAGAACTCAACATCCTCCACTCCTGCACTGATCTGCTCTCGGATACACCGTAGAGCCACATCATCGAACTGTGTCGCCTTGATCCTATCTATCAAGTTCGACTGTATCTGAAGGCCCCATAACTGCATCTACACCCCTGGCACAATCACCTCTATCCCAAGGCTCTCCAATTCTGCAAGCAGGTGTCGATCCATAGTCAAACACATGGCTGTCGGATACCTACTCAAGGCATCGGCAACTACGTTGGCCTTCCTCAGGTGATACTGAAGTGCGATGTCAAAGTCCTTTATCAACTCAAGCCACCTGTGCTGCCTCATGTTGAGCTCCTTCTGTGTAAACACATACTTCAAGCTCTTGCGATCTGTGAAAATCTCCACCCTCTCGCCATACAGATAGTGCTTCCACAACTTCAAAGCAAAAATCACCGCCGCCAGCTCCAGGTCATGGGTAGGATAGTTCTTCTTATGGGAACGTAATTGCCTGGAAGCATAGGCAATCACCTTCCCATGCTGCTGCAAGACGCAAGCCAGCCCCTTCCCTGAAGCATCACTATAAATAGTGAATCCACCTGATCCTGAAGGCAATGTCAGAATCGGAGGTGTCGTAAGCCGCTCTTCAACTCATCAAAAGCTGCCTGACACTCCTCTGACCAAACAAACTCAGTATCCTTCCGGGTCAACCGTGTCAACGGCTCTGCAACCCGGGAGAAATCCTGCACAAATCTCCTATAATATCCTGCCAGCTCCAGGAAACTCCTGATCTCTGCCACTGAAGTCGGCGCTGTCCAAGCCTCAACTGCTATAATCTTCTTGTGGTCAACTGAGATACCATCTCCAATCGCCACATGCCCCAAGAAGTCCACCCGGTCCAAGAAAAACTCACACTTGGAGAGTTTCCCATAAAGCTGCTCCCTCCTGAGAGTCTCTAGCACTATCCGTAGATGCTCCTCGTGCTCCTCCTCTGTCTTGGAATATACCAAGATAACATCAATACACACAACCACGAACTTGTCCAAGTACTGGTGGAACACCTTGTTCATTAGATTCATAAATACTGCTGGTGCATTGGTTAGCCCAAACGGCATAACCAAAAACTCAAACTGCCCGTACCGCGTCCTGAAAGCGGTCTTGGGGATATCCTCCCTCTTCACCTTCACCTAGTGATAACCCGACCTCAAATCAATCTTGGAGAACACCCGAGCTCCGCTCAACTGATCAAACAGATCATCTATCCGCGGCAGTGGGTATCTATTCTTGATCGTCAGGTTGTTAAGTGCCCTGTAGTCGATACACATCCGTACCGACCCATCCTTTGTCACGACCCGCACCATAGAGTAAGGACACGAGAACGTAACAACACCCAGCCTACGCCGCAGTGTCGGCGGGGTAGAACGATATCCTAGGTCTCAATGCATCTAACAGTATAAGACTAAACAGTTTATACTCTCCGAATGGGGGTGACATAGCAGATACAGTCTCAATCACAACTAAGGTAGAGCAAGATAAAAGATAGATAAAACATGAAATTCAAAAGAGATACAGCAGATAGAAGTCTAAGTGTCTAAGATACAACTCAGAATATATCTCAAAACTCAAATACAGTAATCTATAAATACAACTCATGACGATTGAAAATAACTATAAGCAAAACCCTAGCTATCTACAGAACCTCTACTGTCTCCTCTAGGCTAGCTGGCAACCTCCAGGCTATCTATAAAATTTATCAACAGGTCCAGTCAGGACTGGAGCGAGCACAGTACATCTCAACAGATCATAGCATGTTAGAAAATATAATCATACAGTAAAGTACGATACAGGATCTGAAGGAAATACAGCATGTAAACAGAGAAAGAGAACTGTAATAGAAATATCTACTATAAGTAAAGAGCTAACAGTGGCTAGTGAGTCAGAGTACAATATAAACATGTGAATGGCATAGAAGATTCTAGGAACTATACTATTGAGTGATTCTGGGAACTACACTACTTGGATATTATTCACATGTCTACTTCTACTCTCCCGTACCCCCAATCAATACACAAAGATCCAACCAGGTTATGTTATGATTCCATGTAAAGGCCCACAAGGGGTGATACATGGATAGCCCATAAATGGATGATTCTGGGAATGCCCACAATGGGGTGATTCTGGGAATGCCCATAAATGGATGATTCTCGGAAGACTCTGTGATCATGAGAGTACATGTCATAAGTGATCGAAGAACCGTAATGCATAGTGATACACCATGTAAGTGAAACACACAGAACATGTAGTATACGATGCTCCCTCAGGGGATATATCTCAAGAAAGGATCCATATAGTACTAATCCGTGTTACCAACGTGACAGCATCAAGTATAGTAATCTAAAGCAGGAAAATAATTCTAACAGGATATGAAATGATCAGAGAATGTACTCGCCTGATATCTGAATGTCCAAGGTAAAGATACTGTCCGAGGAGAGGTGTCTGGCTCCTAATTAGAACAGCACAAGTCACAACATGTCCAGAAGGGTAATATAAAGCACTACAATACATTCTACATGAATCTAGGTCAAACTAGGCCAAAGTCAACCCTTGGTCAACTCTGGTCAACTGTACTAGTCAAACTAGGTCCTAGGTCATGTCCTAATCCAGCAAGTCTTACTAGGCCTAACCAAGACTATCCTAGTAAGCACACATCAATACAAGGCTATACAAGCCAACATACACCCAACTCTATATAGCATGCAATTATTCAATACTCAAATAGGCAAGAATTCACATCGGATATACACTAGGTAATCTATTACTTTAAGCTATATATGTCTACACATATTATACATGCATATATTGGTATTCAATATTAGGTCTATAATCATGGCATTTCAAATGGTTATATAAACTTATATTACAACACAATATGCTAACATATATATAATATACATACACAGCTAAGTTAACTATATTCATAAATACTTATTTAAGAGGCTATGTGTGTGTAGGTGAACATGGCAGAGGGGCAAGTGAGGGTTAAATGGGCATACATAGTGTATACATATCAAAGAGTGTCAAAGTGTAAGTGAACAAAGTGTCAAGTGTGATAGTGTCAACATAGTGTAAGGGGTACAGGAGGTAATATAGGATTTGTGTTAACATAGAACATTACATCTCATTAACTTGTATATTGCATACATTACATCTATTATTACATTACATTCATGCTTGCATTCATTCATCATTCATTTATTCTCTTGCACTACTATATGCACCATACATTACATACTATGGAACCTACATATTCATTACAAGACATACTTATACATGCTCACATTAGATAGGATACTTACATCTTATACATCATTTATTTAACAATTTACTCATGCTTGCATTCTTTATTTAATTATATAATGTATATACATTAACATGGGTTAAAATCAAATAGAACATTATATTACACACAAGGGCACAAAATGCATATGCCGAATAGTAACTCCTACTAATAATCAATACTATACCATCTCAGCATGAATTAAAATCTAGGATTAAAGTATGTTATAGATCTATGTGTTAGCTTTTCGAAACTTCAAACGGATCGCGTTTCCGTTTCCGGAAACTCCCGGAATCGCGAAAACACCGAGAACGCGTTTGTCTTTCGTACAGCTGACACTCAATAATTCTCTAGAAAGTTACAGAAAGAATTAAGCATATTAATACATGTTTTTGGAAAGCTAACTTCAATATGCTTCTTTTAAAAAAAAAAACGGGAGATTAAACCGAGCTTAGAGCTAGAAGTTATGACATTTCTAAGTTAGGGCTGAAATTAAAAACGTGGATAAAAATTATGACGGATTTAGATAGTTTGAGCCAAAAGAATACATAATATATATCATAATTATCCACAACAATAATGACAATAATAATATGAGGAACCACACTCACAAACTTGATTATATAATCATCATGAACCATTTATTACATATATAAATATAGATACACTCTCATTACAATATATATATATATACATACACAAATCTATATATGTAACATGAACACATCTATAAGAGATACATGAATGAAATGTAAGTACTCAAGAACACATCTCTACATATTCAAATATGAGATTTAATATGAATTAATTCATTTAATCAATATTTTAAATATAAAGTGTGTCCAAGTTTGGGGGTTTTCCCCATGAACACAAGACACAACAATAATACAATAGAAATCCCTAAAGGACACATAATGGACACAAGAGGACACAACAATGGGGGTCATTCCGATGGTTAAAACTTTCCTAAATACAAAATGGAGAAATAAAAAAGAAGAAATATTACCTAAAGGAGAGAAAATCCAAGGAGAAAGGCTTCTTCCTTGGGAGAGCTTGAGAGCACTTGGGGAAGAAGACTTCTCAAAGAAGGAAATGAGATGAGAGTCCTATTAGGGCAAGCCACAATGGTTATCCCTCCCCCCCTCATTGAATATTACAAGTTTGCCCCTCCCTTAGTTACAAGTGTTTAAAACAATTTTGGTTAGGGTTTGGGGGTAAAAGGGTCAAAATAAAAACTCTAAATGGTTAACCTAATAATTAGGATTATGACTAATCTTTCTAACATGACTAATTAAAATGTGGGCCATGGCTAACTAATGCATGGGTCCAACTAGAGTCTAAGTTACCCCGGGTCCCCGTTACAAGTCGGATTGAGATGAAATTCGAACCCGACTCAAATAATCCCAAAACAATATCATAAATAATAAATAATATCAAAATAATTCAAAGAGGTCAAATGCAAACATATCCTTAGGCCAGAAATGACATTAAAATACATAATCACATGGTTAGGCTCTAGGTCAAACAGTCTATAGGGTTTCACTAGCAAAACGTCAAAACCACAAGTCATTGATTTAAATAATTTTAAAATAATTTAAAATCACCAAAAATTATATCATGAATTAAATATCATTATTAAAATAATTATAAACACGAAATTTCAAAATTATCCTCATTTGAAAACTGGGTGCTACAACTCTACCCACCTTAGAAAAATTTTGTCCTCGAAATTTAAGATCGAAGCACTCCTTCTAGAGCCTCTAACCTACCCAATATCTAAGGTAACACTTCCTAACACTGGAATAATAAACGGACATCTAAATAATGCCAATCTAGGAATACCTCCAACACTGCTCTGCTGTACGGCGGTAATGGAACTTAATAAAATATGGACTGGAACCTATATCCAAGGGACTGGACCTATTTTAAAGTGGTCTTAACTAAGGATGAAAAGGAACTGATCATAGGCTATAGGTATGCTCAAACTATTATCTTCCTATTAACCATCTATTAATACATTCTATTACCATAGAAACGATGCATTACTAAGACATATAGGCCCCTATCTCTCATAACACATTTATACTCACCAAAAGACTAGTACATCTATCAAGGCTGATACTATAATCTCTCATAAATCTCCTAAGCTACATGTTTATAGACACACATCCCACATCAGGACTGACCTATATATCTACAACTGATACTAATGGGGTGACGTCCCTATTTCCCAACAATCAAGGTCTAAATTTTTTTTATCTAAATCTTGCAATTTGAAGGAATAGTATACAATGTCAGGGCATACCGTAGCAGTTGGAAGTCTCACCTAGGTACTAATCATTCTAGGTCAAAACAGTACTATGGTATCAACACACAAACAATCTAGGGTGTCCTAATTGGGAAGGTAAGGAAACAACAATCATCAAGGTTGTAGGGCTGTCTACCATCCTATATAAAATTGGTCATTAACAAGCAACTAAGAAATTATTAAAAGGTTACTATTCCATAAAATGGCAAAAATTAAAAATTTAGGCACAACAAATCACAAATAGATTTTTGTCTTGACACGATCTAAGTTGATCAATTTTGGGATAAAACGAGATTTGGGCAAGAAGGGAAATCAATGAAATCAAAGTATGAGCACGAGCATCCAATGATGGAGGTTCAGGTCATGATTAAATTTAATTCGACTGAGTACGAATACGAGGTTCATAGGCGATGAAAAGATTTCAAGGAGAATTGTCAAGGCTGTCGCGAAGAAGACTCTAGGGTCAAGTTTAACTATGTCTCCATTCTCGTAGATTGATACATGAAAAAGCGAACCAAAGTGCAATAGGTTGATCAGACCATCATGTACCGGTTTGATTAGACAATATGTTAGTGGGTGGCCACCCAATAAAATATGTCATGACCAAGCTCGAAAATAGATAAGCTTGCAAAACTAAGGCTAATTTAGCAGCACAAGATATAAGGGTGGTAATGATGAAAGAATTACATAGTCCAAGTTTCTTAACCAACGGGTCAAGTAATCAGATAAGGTACAAGGTTAAGCATCTAAGGAAACAAGCAGAACACCATCATATGTCGGGTCGAAAGAATTGAGTCAAGGCTGGATTTCTAATTGAAATAAGAAGAAATTTAGTATAATGGTAGAGGTTATAGTTTAGCCAGTTGACCAGAAAATCATATCAAGAAAATAGAGTACAAGAAGACGGGTTTTAGTGGGACATGATATACCTACACGAAGGTGAGCTCGTCTAGGTCTTGCATATAAGATTTGTTGGAGGGTAACAGCTAGATTACATTCCGAATATCAAAGTCACGATAAGGAACGTCAAGGATCTCAATTAGAAAGTGGGAGTTCAAGAGGTGGTAATTAATGCACAAAAATAATGAAGATCGAGTTAGTCATCTGCTTCTGATACTCTTAAGTTCATCTGGTCATAACTTGTCAATCATATCTTTACCTCACCAGTCTCCATATAAAAATTTAACCTTTACTTAAATCCTTACCATGACTACCGTAGGCAATTCCCAATTTCCAAACATCACTCTTGAAGCACAGCCCTCACATTTAGGAATCAACATTAACCATTTATTTAAATTTCCAAGTTCTTTCACCTGTCTTAAATTTGACCCAAAACCTCTAAATCCCGTTTACGAATTCCTTGAACTTGTCAAATTGTTCTCCTTGTATTATTTAAAATCTCTAGGCCTTACAAAACTTATCCCCATAAAATCAACTTCCGTATTTTCTTCGACATACCTTGAATATTATTCTCCTAAAAATATTTCACAACAATCTCTAAACTTCCATAACTTTATGTTCTCTCTATCCCTAGTCATTTCCTCGCAACATCTTGTTTAATATCCTTATTAAACATAATTAACTTCTCTTTTCCATTACTAACCTTCTACATAGCCTCAGAGTAAAAGTTTTCCCCAGAATCAATAACCAAGATTTTCTAAGTTCTCAAATCTAGGTTGACCTCTGATATCCTCATTAGTTTTGAATACACCTATAAACTATCTCATAACCCCAAAATTTCTCTAAATGTAATTGTTTCCAGATTGGCAGTATACATCTTTATTCTATTGAGATTTTCCACATTTCTATCTCAAGTTTCCATATGGAACACTCCATATTTGATTTCCTTTAGATCATCATAAAATAACCAGTTACGTCTTCTCTCAGCTACATAATTTATGTCACTTCCTTAGCCTTCCCCATGCAAAAGATACGAAGATTCAAGGTTTCGAAGTACATCTGGTAGGGACGACAAGATATGGGTAATTAATGTAATGAGACAGAGTTTAAGATAAGAGTAAATAAAATGCAGGGAATAAGGCGGAAAATTAATGAAGATATTTTTCTTCTCATCGGTTCAAACGAGAGGAACCCATCAACTTAAATTCAATAGCAAGGAATGAGGGTGAATCCAAACAAGAGGAAAAGGAATTCCAATTGAAGTTCAAAATAAGTTTCTCAGGGGTCGTCCCAGAAATCTCTCAAAGAATCCTAAGTGTAATTGAGTACCTTGGATTTGAAAATATTAATCTAAATACAAAATTAAATCAACAACTACAAATTTATCAAAATCATCAACTAATACCAGATTCAAAGTTCTACAATGAATCCACAAAATCAAATTCAAATCAAGGAAAAAGGTGAATCAAAACAAGGAAAAGGAGTTTAAATCGGAATTCAAAATGAGATTCTCAAGGGTCATCCCAGGAATCTCTCAAGGAATCCTAACAGTGATTGAGTATCCTCTCATCCTAACACCTTAATTTATATATCCTATAGCAGGCTCGTAGTAGTACAACTAAGTCGTTGCGCTACTACGAAATCGTACTAATACGAATCTCGACCTGCATGGGCCACCACTAAAAACGTGTCCCGACCCGCACCCTAGAGTAAGGGCACGAGAACGTAACAACGCCCAGCCTACGCCGCAGTGTCGGTGTAGAACGCAGTCCTAGGTCTCAATGCATCTAACAGATAAGACTAAACAGTTTATACTCTCCAATGGGGTGACATAGCAGATACAGTCTCAATCACAACTAAGGTAGAGCAAGATAAAAGATAGGTAAAACATGAAATTCAAAGAGATACAGCAGATAGAAGTCTAAGTGTCTAAGATACAACTCAGAATACATCTCAAAACTCAAACACAATAATCCATAAATACAACTCAAGACGACTAAAAATAACTATAAGCAAAACCCTAGCTATCTACACAACCTCTACTGTCTCCTCTAGGCTAGCTGGCAACCTCCAGGCTATCTGTAAAATTTATCAACAGGTCCAGTCAGGACTGAAGCGAGCACAGTACATCTCAACAGATCATAGCAGGTTAGAAAATATAATCATGCAGTAAAGTAAGATACAGGATCTGAAGAAAATACAGTATGTAAACAGAGAAAGAGAACTGTATAGAAATATTTACTATAAGTAGAGAGCTAACAGTGGCTAGTGAGTCAGAGTACAATATAAACATGTGAATGGCATAGGAGATTCTGGGAACTATACTATGGAGTGATTCTGGAAACTACACTACTTGTATATTATTCACATGTCTACTTCTAATCCCCCGTACCCCCAATCAATACACAAGGATCCAACCAGGTTATGTTATGATTCCATGTAAAGGCCCACAAGGGGTACATGGATAGCCCATAAATGGGTAATTCTAGGAATGCCCACAATGGGGTAATTCTGGGAATGCCCATAAATAGTGATTCTGGAAAGACTCTGTGATCATGAGAGTACATGTCACAAGTGATCGAAGAACCGTAAAGCATAGTGATACACCATGTAAGTGAAACACACAGAACATGTAGTATACGATGCTCCCTGAGGGAATAACATCTCAAGAAAGGATCCATATAGTACTAATCCGTGTTACCAACGTGACAGCATCAAGTATAGTAATCTTAAGCAGGAAAATAATTCTAACAGGATATGAAATGATCAGAGAATGTACTCGCCTGATATATGAATGTCCAAGGTAAAGATACTGTCCGAGGAGAGGTGTTTGGCTCCTAATTAGAACAGCACAAGTCACAACAAGTCCAGAAGGGTAATATAAAGCACTACAATACATTCTACATGAATCTAGGTCAAACTAGGCTAAAGTCAACCCTTGGTCAACTCTAGTCAACTGCACTAGTCAAACTAGGTCAAACTAGGTCATGTCCTAACCCAGCAAGTCTTACTAGGCCTAACTAAGACTATCCTAGCAAGCACACATCAATACAAGGCTATACAAGCCAACATACATCCAACTCTATATAGCATGCAATTATTCAATACTCAAATAGGAAGAATTCACATTGGATATACACTAGGTAATCTATTACTTTAAGCTATATATGTCTACACATATATATACATGCATATATTGGTATTCAACATTAGGTCTATAATCATGGCATTTCAAATGGTTATATAAACTTATAATTACAACACAATATGCTAACATATTATAATATACATACATGGCTAAGTTAACTATATTCATAAATACTTATTTAAGAGGCTATGTGTGTAGGTGAACATGGCAAAGGGGCAAGTGAGGGTTAAATGGGAATACATAGTGTATACATATCAAAGAGTGTCAAGTGTAAGTGAATAAAGTGTCAAGTGTGATAGTGTCAACATAGTGTAAGGGGTACATGAGGTAATATAGGATTTGTGTTAACATAGAACATTACATCTCATTAACTTCTATATTGCATACATTACATCTATTATTACATTACATTCATGCTTGCATTCATTCATCATTTTTATTCTCTTGCACTACTATATGCACCATACATTACATATGGAACCTACATACTCATTACAAGCCATACTTATACATGCGTACATTAGATAGGATACTTACACCTCATACATCATTTATTTAACCATTTACTCATGCTTGCATTCTCTATTTAATTACAAAATGTATATACAAACATGGATTAAAATCAATAGAATTTATATTACACACAAGGGTGCACAAAATGCATATGCCGAATAGTAACTCCTACTAATAATCAATACTGTACCATCTCAGCATGAATTAAATTCTAGGATTAAAGTATGTTATAGATCTATGTGTTAGCTTTCCGAAACTTCAAACGGATCGCGTTTTCGTTTCCGAAAACTCCCGAAATCGCGAAAACACCGAGAACGCGTTTGTCTTTCGTACAGCTGACACTCAAATATTCTCTAGAAAGTTACAGAAAGAATTAGTCCTATTAATACATGTTTTTGGAAAGCTAACTTCAATACGCTTCTTTTAAAAAAATAGAAGATTAAACCGAGCTTTGAGCTAGAAGTTATGACATTTCTAAGTTATGGCGGAAATTAAAACGTGGATAAAAATCATGACGGATTTAGATAGTTTGAGCCAAAAGAATACATAATATATCTAATTATCTACAACAATAATGACAATAATAATATGAGGAACCACACTCACAAACATGATTATATAATCATCATGAACCATTTATTACATATATAAATATAGATACACTTTCATTACAATATATATATACATACACAAATCTATATATGTAACATGAACACATCTATAAGAGATACATGAATGAAATGTAAAGTACTCAAGAACACATCTCTAAATATTCAAATATGAGATTTAATATGAATTAATTCATTTAATCAATATTTTAAATATAAAGTGTGTCCAAGTTTGGGGGTTTTCCCTATGAACACAAGACACAACAATAATACAATAGAAATCCCTAAAGGACACATAATGGACACAAGAGGACACAAAATAGGGACACAACAATGGAGGTCATTCCTATGGTTAAAACTTTCCTAAATGCAAAATGGAGAAATAAAAGAGAATGAAATATTACCTAAAGGAGAGAAAATCCAAGGAGAAAGGCTTCTTCCTTGGGAGAGCTTGAGAGCACTTGGGGAAGAAGACTTCTCAAAGAAAGGAAATGAGATGGGAGTCCTATTAGGGCCGGCCACAATGGTTATCCCCCCCCTCATTGAATATTACAAGTTTGCCCCTCCCTTAGTTACAAGTGTTTAAAACAATTTTGGTTAGGGTTTGGGGGTAAAAGGGTCAAAATAAAACTCTAAATGGTTAACCTAATAATTAGGATTATGACTAATCTTTCTAACATGACTAATTAAAATGTGGGCCATGGCTAACTAATGCATGGGTCCAACTAGAGTCTAAGTTACCCCGGGTCCCCGTTACAAGTCGGATTGAGATAAAATTCGAACCCGACTCAAATAATCACAAACAATATCATAATATAAATAATATCAAATAATTCAAAGAGTCAAATGCAACATATTCATAGGCCAGAAATGACATTAAAATATCATAATCACATGGTTAGGCTCTAGGTCAAACAGTCTATAGGGTTTCACTAGCAAAACGTCAAAACCACAAGTCATTGATTTAAATAATTTTAAATAATTTAAAATTACCAAAATCATATCATGAATTAAATATCGTTATTAAAATAATTATAAACGAAATTTTAAAATTACCCTCATTTGGAAAACTGGGTGCTACATCCTTCTTGGGTACGAAAAGTACCGGTGCACCCCAAGGTGAAGAACTCGAGCGAATGAAGCCCTTGTCCTGCAGCTCATCCACCTGCTTCTTGAGCTCCACCAACTCGCTGTTGTTCACTCGATAGACATGCTGGGAGATCGGTTCTGCGCCGGGAACCAAGTCTATCGAGAACTCTACATCTCTATCCGATGGAAGCCCAGGCAACTCCTCTGGAAACACGTCCATAAACTCTGCGATCAAGGGATACGGAGCCACCTGCTCCTCAACTGAAGCTCCACAAAAGACTCCGCCGTCCTGCTGCCTGTCTCCGGGTGTACTCAAACTCTGGCTCTCCTGGCGCCCCGAACAAAACTCTACCCCCACGGCAATCAATGCGGGCGTGGTGTTTACTCAGCCAGTCCATACCTAATACAATGTCGTAGTTCGGTAATGGCATGACTAGTAGACTCACCCCCAACTCTCGGCCTTCCAATATGACACTTCGCCCACTGCAAACATCACTCACGAGGATGACCCCACCCCCGGTCGTGATCTTGCAGGTCCTAGGCAATGGTTCAGAAACCAAATTGTGTCTAATAGCATACGATACTGACACAAAGCTGTGGGACGCCCCGAAATTAAAGAGTGCAATGCTGGAAGGGAATCTAGGAGAATCGAACCTGCTATCAGCTCTTCGATGGCCTCGGCATCCTCAGCTGCCATGGCGAAAGCTTGCCCCTCTGTCCCCTCGTGCCTGCTGCTGGTGCTGCTGGAATCTCTGCTGCTGGGTCTGCAGGGCTGGTCCCCTCTGCTGGTCTGCTGGAGCCTTGGCTCCACCTTTTTACTGTCCTCGCCCAAAATCCCTTGGGCAGTCCCTCAACTGGTGATCTCCCACACCACAAAGTAGGCATTTTCCTAGCTTCTTTCTGCACTCATGGATCATGTGTCCCGGTTTCTTGAAGAAGACACAAATGACTACCTGACGAGGTGCCTTCTGCCCTCACTGCTGCTGGTGCTGCTGCTGAAAGGGTGCACGACCCTGTTGCTGATACTACTGCTGAGCTGGCCTCTGCTGCTGCTGCTGCTGGAAATGAGGCCTCTTGGCCTGCCCCTGACTGCTGCTGCCACCCTGGAAGTCACGACCCCTCTTCTGCTTCAGCCCTAGGTCGTCGTCCGTCGCCATAGCCCCAGAAAATATCTCAGCATAAGTGGCGTTCTGGTCGCTCTTAGTCAGCGACCGAACCTCTCTAATCAAACCCCGGCGAAACTTCCTCGCCTTCGTCTTCTCAAACAAATCATCAATGAACCGGGCTAATCTGCAGAACTCCCCGGCATACTCAGCTACCGTCTGGTTCCCCTGAACCAGAGCCTCGAACTGTGCCTCGATACCTCCCAAGGCAACATCAGGAAAGAACTGCTCTTTAAACAGCTCCTTGAACTGGGCCCAAGTCTGGCCCTCAACTCCTACCCTGGGATCGACCTGATACCACGCACAGGCCAAATCCTGCATCTGGCTGCCCGTCGTCTCGATCTGGAGTCGAGCTGGTATCTCTGCTAGTCGGAAGATCTCCTCAATATGCTCTATCCAGTCGTTTGCAACATGGATACCCTCTGTGCCGAAGAACTCCCGAGGATGCATCTTCTGGAAGTCTTGAATGTCCTTCTCCCTTCGACGGGCTGCTGCTGGGTCCCCTGAGCTGTAATCATCTCGACTGTAGTACGTACTAGCTGGTGTGCCTCATCGATCCCCTGCCTGAAATCTTCTGCATCTGCCTCTCTGCTGCTGCTGGTGGGACTCAAGAATCCTCTCCACGAAGGAGAAGAGATGTGCAGCATCTACCATCCCCGCAGGCGGAGGCTGCTGCGGTGGAAGGATCTCAGGAATCACTGGGCTCTGTCTTCTGAGTGGAGGTGCTCCTCCAAAAGTGGCAGAAACACCGACTCTTGAGGGCTGTACTGGCCCTGTGGTACCGGGAGCTGGCTGCTGGAAACGAGAGGTGGCAGACCTCTCTCCAGCCTCTCCCGTCACGGGGTGATGCGATCGCATCTCAACCATCTTGGAGACACAGATCAAACAAGAAACAATTACTGAGAATGAGTCAAAAAAACAAAGGAGGACAGTTTAAATTTCTAAGGAAGACAATAAGCAGCAAAATAGATATACGGAATCTGATAAGGAGTTTTTCCTAGTGTGATTGAGTACCTTCAAAAATATGCTAATTCCTACTGCAGGCTGCAACGATATTCTAGTTCGAATACCACTACATTTCCAACCTAGACCTGCATGGGCCACCACTAAAAACGTGTCACGACCCGCACCCTAGAGTAAGGGCACGAGACGTGGGTACGTCCAGCCTATGCCGCAGTGTCGGCGGTAGAACGCTGTCCTAGGTCACAACATCTAACAGTTGAAGGTAAAACAGTTATACTCCCCGAACGGGGGTGACATAACAGAAATATAGCTCAATCACAGCTAAGGTAGAACAGGTAAGATGGGATGATAATCAAAGATAATATCCAGGAAAGAAACATCACAGAGATACAATTCCAGAATTCTAAGTATCTATAAATAAGTACATATCTCAGAATAGCTCAAATCTAATATAGTGATCCAGAAAAGTAAGACAATCCTAAACTAATGGAGTGTCGTCTACTGCTAATGGATCCTACTGCTGGTCCAAGTCCAGGCACTCATCTAGTGTGGCACCGTAGTAAGTAAGGCAGAACGCCTCAGCCTCGTCCTCTGTAATATTTTCAACAGGTCCAGTCTGGACGGGAACGAGCACATATCTCTCAAACAATTCATAGCAGGTTAGGAAAATAAATCAGGCAATAGAGTAAAATACAGGAAGTGCTGAATAGAAGTACAAGAAAACAAGAGATATTTGTAACTGAAAGTAATATATGATAGTAGAGACTGTAAGTGACTACGTGATTTAGAGTACAATATGGTTATGTAAACGACTTAGGGGCACATGAATACAAATAAGGAGGCACATGAATACAGCTACTGGGGAAAGTGTTCATATAACCAATTCTACTTACCCCGTCCCAATCAATACACAAGGATCTGTTCAAGTTATGTTATACGTACATGAATACAGCTAAGATACGTGAACTCATGTAATGAGTAGTACATGAGACACATGATAAGCACATGAAAGCACATGAGAACATGTAATAACATGAACTAGTACGAGTACAAGGAGTACCTGATGCACATGATAAAGTACATGAACATGAAATACCCGATGCACCCATAGAGGGATAACATCTCAAGAAAGGATCCATATAGTACAATCCGTGAAAATACGTGTCAGCATCATGTAGAGTAATCTAGAGCAAGAATATAGTCCAGACAGGTATAAAAAGATCAGAGAATGTACTCGCCTGCTAACTGAATGTTCGAGATGAAAGTACTGTCCGAGGAGTGGCGTCTGGCTCCTATTTAGAACAGTACAAGTCACAACAAGTCCAAATAGAAATAAACACTACAATGTGTTTTACATGAATCTAGGTCAATCTAGACCAAAGTTAACTCTTGGTCAACTCTGGTCAACCCTAGAAGTCAAACTAGGTCAACCAAGTCTAACTAGTCTAATCTAGGTCTAGCAAGTCTACTCTAGGTTTACTAAGGCTAAACAGTCTGTCTAGATTCCAACTAGACATACCATGCCTAACCATGCCTTAGTCACATAACCACAAGACATGACTATGTCTAATAGTCTATTAAGAATACACCTATCCTATAGTCACTATACCATATCACCCATGCCCTATATCATAACATATAATACATATTCATATATCACCATACACCGTATATATCTAATATATATATACAAACTTATATACTTATATAGGAAACTTATATAAATATATATCACCATGCATATATATAAATAGGAAGGGGTGAAAGGGGGAAAAACACAAGAGTAAACAATGTGTGAGTGTAGAGTGCATTGTGTATGTAAGAGGGTGACATGTGAGTGACTGTTCAGAAATTGAGAACAGTGTCAGTGTCCCAATCCTGGAAAAATCAGTAAGGAACAACCAAGACTCAAAGCCAAACTCAGATTTACAAATGAAACAGTGAGCAATACCACATCTCAGATTAATGTTGAAAATTGGGAACATAATCTCAGTTTTAGAAGAATCACAACATTGAAATCAATGTAAATGTAAATTCAGTGAACAAATGGAAATTAGTTTCAATTATTCTCAGGTTTCTACATAACAGTGAAACTCAGATTTCAATTTAAAGCCTCAACACAGTTAACAGTTAGCAATCAATGTCTAAGTTCTATTAAAGGAAAACAAGTTTATAGAAACTGAACAAAAGACAGTGCTAACCATGAACTCAGGTTTACACATAATTCATGAATCAAAATTCAGTTTTCAGTTGATAGGAAAACATCCCAAGTTTTTAAGGAAAGAACAAAATTGAATTAGAATGAAGAATCAGGAAAACAGTTCAAGATAAACTAAACCAACCTCATTAAATTCCCCTTTCAAAACAACATCCCATATGAGTTTAAAAAATGAAAGCATTGTAATCAAATACAAAGGGAAAACTCAGGTTTGAAGTTCATTTCAGTTCAAAAAGGAAGAAATAGTGTACACATTGAATTCACAGAATATGACAGTTAAAGAGGAAAGAAAACTGGGAATCAATTCTCAGTTCAATACAGAACTCAAAATTGATTACCACAGGCCATACAACTAGCTAAGGAAGTAATCCCAGGTTGTAGCCTCATTCCCAGTTCAACTAAACCCCAAAAATCAGTTCATAATATACATCTCAGGTTTTGTTGAACCTAAACACAGTTTAGACACATCCATAACAGGTTTTAAAGAAGGACAGTATTGAAATCAATGTACAGGAAAACTCAGGTATAGAATTCTCAGTTTAAAATAAATCATGAATCATAATCATACAAAACATTCTAGATGGTTTAAACTATTCTCAGGTTAGACAAACTGAACACAACCCAGTTCAACGATTTCGAAATGAATCCAATAGCCAAAACTCATACTCACAACTACATGCCTATAATCGAAAGTAAAAGCTTAGCTATCAAGAAATGTAACATGTAGGAATCATCATTAGTTGAAAAACAATATAACAGGAAAATAGATGGGTTTTGAAAACTGGAATCTCACAGTGTCAAAGAGTATCAGGAATAATCAAAAAAACCCTGTTCGAAACCAATATTCTAAACAAAACCTAAACTAACATGAAAACTGAATCTAACACATACTATACATAATATTTAGGAACTATTTAACAATTAAAAATATTACATAAGCTATTTAATATCGAATAAATAGTGAACACAAAACTAGAACACTGAACTACACAGTCCATCACACGTGCAGGCACGAATTCGTGTCCGACACGACACGAGAGTTCCTGAAACCCTAGGGATCTCGTGTCAGTCATGGACATGACACACACGTCGAATTTTGAGGGTTGAAACCCTGTGTGCACAGAGAAAATGTACACGAGTAGCAGGAGAAAATCCTGTCAGTGTGCACGCGCGCGCGACAGCGTGTCCACGCGCGGCTCAACCCGACACAAAAATGTGCTCAGTGTCCAAGAATAGCATAAGTGAGATGAAATGGATTTTCCTTTTCAAACACAAAATCGATCGAAATGCCCTTTGAGGTATTTCGTCGAACACTTACCTATACACGTGGATACGTGTCCGATACGGACACGAAATGGGTCCAAATTCTAGGGTTAGCCTATCCTACTATTAGGTTAGGGTTAGAACATCCTAGAAATGAATTTTAACAGAATTTAAAACCAATAGAAGGATTATACCTATAGGTGAACAATGGGTTAAAATCCCCAAATGGAAAGAGTTTCACAAGCCACCAAACTCCTTCAAATTATGTTCTTCCTGAAAATACTCATCAACAACAGCAAGAATACTAATATTAGGTCCTATTGCAATTTGTTTGGAGGAATTTGGAGTAAAAATGGAATTTCTAAGAATTTACAAAGATGGAGACTCACCTCTTCCAAATGGCAATGATTTTCTAAAGAGACAAGCCCTAATTTCAAGGTGCTATAAATAGGGGGGGACCTTTGTTGGCCGGCCAAAAATTTCTAGGGTTAGGGCTTGGTTCAAAGGATGTGGGCCTATGGGCCATTAAGCCTTTAAGTCATAAAATGACTTGTGATTTCACAAGCCATCCTTAACCAATCTAGCTCCTAATTTCACCAAATTAATTTCTAATGGTTTAATTAACACTAACTTAAGTCAACCTAGGTTTTCATATCCTAACCACTTAGTCATGACCTAGGTTAGCCACTAGGTTAGTCTCCAAAGTCAACATAAGTCAAGGTCACTAAAACACCAAAATCAATTATACTAAAATAACTTAAAAATCACATTAATTATAAATAATAATATATAATTCAAAATAAATTCCAAAATTTTAAAAATGACCAAAATACCCTCAAGCTAGAAAAGTGGTAGTGACATCTATATCTTACTTTACTGCATGATTATATTTTCTAACCTGCTATGAACTGTTGAGATGTATTGTACTCGCTCCTGTCCTGACTGGACGTATTGAAAATATTACCGAGGACGAGGAGGAGGCCTGTGTGGATACCTTCTATGGGGCAGCCCTAGACGCCACTTGCGAGCTGGACTCTCAGGAGGACCCAGCTCTAGCTGAGGACATTATCCCTATTGCCTAGACCAACTTAGTTAGGCCTTATCTTATTTTTGTTGTCTTGAGACTGTTTAGCTAGACCTTTTTCCTGTCTGGGGAATTTTGAGTTGTATATATTCTTCATATTCAGTAGCTGAGATTTGTACTCTGGATATTTGCTGAGATGTTATCTTAGACTATTTTATTATCTTTATTTCCTTGAGTTCTATATCATATCGTGCTTCTTCTTCCTTAGTTGTGATTGAGTTTACTTTTATCATGTCACCCCCATTCGGGGAGTATAAACTGCTTAGTATATTATTGCTAGATGTTGTGACCTAGGACAGCGTTCTACTGTCGACACTGCGGCGTAGGCTGGACGTACCCACGTCTCGTGCCCTTACTCTACGGTGCGGGTCGTGACAACCAAAGGGAATGCAACTTCTATCAAATATAATGATCTTCTTATAAAAAGCAAGAAACAAGTTGATAGAGATATGGCCTACACAAATATATGACGTCATAATTAAAGACACACCAACACACATCACAACACTAGCTACAAGAGTCGCACTCACATGAACACAATACATAGGCCCTATCCTAAAAAAATGCGCAAACAAAGATGACCCTTTGTAAAGAAAAACATAAACACTTCACATCATGTTTTCTGCTATCATCACCATTACACTTATGCTAGAACTCCTCTACTTACTAGAACTCTTCATACACATAACACTCACTAACTTTCCTCTAAACCTGTAACACCCATGGTGTACCACTATTATGGTTTACTTGGACACACATCTCATTACCGTCAAATGAGAAAGCATATTGACATGAGAATGTTTAAATGGGTTCCTAAAACTAACAGTCAAGGACCCAAACATTTTTGGGTACCAAAGTCTTTATCTTCAACTTATGTTGTAGGTGAACCCTCCATCGCATGCTAGAAGCAAGTGGATCCTTGATAGAGGTCGCTCACAGCACATGACCGGTGATGCTTCACTTTTTGCAACGCAATTGACAAAAATGAAGGACACGTATCCTTCGGCAATAATTTAAAAGGGTACATCATTGGACATGGTAACATCGGCTCCCCTTTTATCCTTGTATTAAAAATATTTGTCTTGTTACAACCTTAAGCACAACCTTCTTAGCATTAGCCATCTCACTGATAATGGCTATTGTGTTAACTTTCTTAAACGCAAGTGCTTCATCTATGATAGCACTAATTGGTCTAATATGTATAAAGGTATTAATTAGAGAAAAAACATTTATGTTCTTTATCTTATGACAGGTGCTTAGTAGTAAAGAATGATGAAACTTGGCTTTGGCACATGAGACTTGGACACGCCAACGTGGACACCATCTTCCGACTAGACACCAAGAGTTGGTTAGAGGACTCCCAAGCATTTCGTTCAAGAAAGATATAATATATGAAGAATACGAGAAGAGTAAGTTAACAAAATCATCTTTCAAATCCATCAACTCAGTGAGTACTACTAGACCCCTCCAACTCATTCATACGGATCTATTCGGTCCTGGTAGAGTAGCTTCTTGGAGGTAAACTTTACACTTTTGTTTTAGTGGATGATTTTTTAAGCTTTACTTGGGTTATTTTTCTTGCAAATAAAAGTAATACTTTTCGTATATTTGTTGCCTTTTGTAAACATGTTCAAAATGAGAAAGGCAACATGATCAACAAAATTAAAAGTGATCATGGAGTGAATTTGACAATGCCGATTTTAAAAATATTTGTGTTAAAAAGTTTTGGGCATGATTTTGCTTGCCCTAGAACTCCACAACAAAATGGTGTTGTGGAAAAAAACGGAACACTCGACGATATGGCAAGGGTCATGTTAAACCAATACAAGCGGCCAGTACTTCTGGGCAAAAGTCGTTAACACGGCATTTTATGTTATAAATAATTTTGATTAGACCTATTTCTAAGAAAATCCATATGAGCTTTGTTTTGACAAAATTTCTTCTATTGAATATTTTAAAGTTTTTGGATACAAATGCTTTATTTTGAACACGAAAGATAAACTAGGGAAATTTGAAGAAAAAACCTATGAAGTTATCTTCGTTATTTTATGCATAGCAAAGGATTTCATGTATTTAACAAAAGAATTCTTGTAGTCGAATAGTCAATCAATGTCTCTATTGACGAACTTAACACTTCCACATCTAGCTCCTTGAATGATGTTGATGATATCTCTTTTGGTATGAAAAACTCTTTTCTTAGAGATACTAGTGCTCCTTCATCTAGTATTGAACTTGAGACTACTCCACCCGAAGACACTCCAACAATAGAGCCTCCTTAAGGGGATCTCCCTAAGGAATTGAGATTTGTTCCCCATCATTCCAAGGAGCTTATCATTGATGACCCTTCCCCACGGGTTAGCACTAGATCCTCTACAAGAGATCATTGCACGAATGTGGCTTTTATTTCACAAATAGAGCCTAAAATATTAATGATGCTTTTAATGATGAATTTTGGATAATTGCAATACATAGAGCTTAATCAATTTGAGTAAAACAATGTTTAGGAACTTATCCCTAAGCCCCACAACTATCATATTATTGGGACAAAGTGGGTGTTTCGAAATAAACTTAATGGGATGAATTGTCACTCTTAACAAGGCCCGATAAGTTGCTCAAGGCTATAACCAAGAGGAAGGTATTGACAACGAAGAAACCTATGCTCCGGTTGCTCAATCTATCCGAATGCTTTTGCTTGTTTTAATAATTTTAAACTTTTTCAAATGGATGTCAAATGTCTTTCTAAATGGTGTTATTAAATAAGAGGTGTATATCAAGCAACCTCCTGACTTTGATGATTTTCAATTTCCTGATCATGTTTTCAAACTACACAAGCCCTATATGGCCTCAAGCAAGCTCCTCGTGCTTGGTATGAATGCTTTAGCTCATTTCTCATCTCTCACAACTTCTTCAAGGGCAAAGTTGACACCACACTTTTTTTAAAACTCACAATGGCACACTTCTATTAGTTCAACTATGTTAACGACATCATTTTTGGTTCTACTAGTGGTTCTGCAGGTCTCCATAATCAACAGAGCATCCGTCGTCTTCGATGACAAAATCTGTTACAGCATTATCATCAAAAGCATAAGTACAGCTTCTGCAGCCTGTCTTTCCGCATATAGTTCACCTTGCGACGACCACAGGCCGTAATCACGTACGAAACCCTTACGGGTCAAATGATCTCTCACAGTCACCACTTCTTCGTAACGTCTATTGCGACAATTACCACATAGACAGTTGATTTTTTACCGTCCATGTACTGAGCTTTGCTCATGGCATACTTAAGAAACACTTACACGCCTACCTGAAAATTGTTACTCACACCTATTCTGCTCTTGTGTTGTCGTTTGTACATCTATGTACGGTCAACGAAGTAACGATCCATCACAGATTGGATGTGAAAATCTGCTTCGTAAGACAAAGTAAACAGAATTACAATTAAAAATATAAGTTCAATACCGGCCCCCCTCTACTTCGTCGCTCTACTTTCCTTGTATCTCAAGAAGGCCCCTCTCTGACCGATACTCATA
>JANAVB010027148.1:0-29005 GCA_029216955.1 Iris pallida
AGAAGCAGTTAGATGATGTGGCGTGCATGCTAATAATCTCGAAAAATGCACATGTAAAACTGCCTACGACCAAATACACTTCTCTCACAGAATGCCGCGTGTCCTATACAGTTAAGCTAACCGTTCGTGCGACTGGGCGATTGCACGCCAAAGAGTGCATCATCAGCCTTGTTTTATACTGCACACCAATCATTATAACTATTTGACAGTTATTCCAAAACTCTATAAATAGAGTTCAAAATCACCTTTCAAAGCATCGTTAATGATCATAATCTCCTGACCAAGCTTCAGCAGTACGTTCAAGAGCATTTCTTCTCCAATATCGCATAGTCTAAGGGAAAAAGTGATCGTTTTCTGATCAGATTTCTATAGTTGTACTTCTCTAGAATTCAATTGTACTCTTGTACTCTTTTTTTTTCTAAGTTTGTAGTTAAACTTTTATTTTTGTAAACATATGGAGGAGGTTCTGTATGAGTACCCAAGGCCACACTTTCAGTGTCCCCATCTACCTTGTCCGTTTGAGGCATGGACTTTCTGGCCTCATCTTCGGCCACGACAGGACCAACCCTAGGTATCACGACGGGTTCATTTGCTGTCACCCCCATGAGGGCCCCATCTCGACACACCGCCAATAGATCCGAAAAATCCTGATACTCATAATCGAAAGAGGCAATTGGAGTAAGCGGAGGCACCTCTTCCGGCTCGACTCCCGGAGCAATAGCCTTCTCAGCGTCTGCAGTAACGGGCACCTCCACAGTTGACGGGCCCTCAGCAGGGACATCTCCTTCTACCCTCACTGAGGAAGGGCCTTCAGATGGCACAGGAGTTTCAACTTTAACCGTCGGAAGTATTGGGGCCCGAGGGGGCACCCTAATAGCAGGTGCCTCGAAAAGATTCCAGAGGACTTCAAATTCACAGTCTGTCATATCCTTCCTCGACCGCCTTAGCTTCTTCTTCGGCTGCATGGACAAAAAGCAAAAGTTAAGTAGGAATTATGAAATAAACAAACTAAAACGAATATACGTATATATCTGTGGAGAGGACTCAATAGACGGAGTTTTCTTTCGCTCCGTAGGTGCCAGGGATCGTTGTTCCGATTCGGTTTTCTTTTGAGCGAACCGCTTAAAACTTTTTGAGGGTGGAGAACTTACCTCCGTAGAAGCTCGGCGTTTCAAAGGCGAAACTACAGGCGCTTCTTCTTCTTTCTCCTCCCGGAAGGAACTAGATCCTTCTGAGGTCCTGCCTCCTGACGATACATAACCCCGAAGACGCTTCAGGACGGCCTCTGTGGCCTCCATCTACTTCCCCACGATAAAACTCCGCTCCTGGTTGTAGTCCAAAGAAAAGTTGTTCGTCGACCAGTAAAACTTCACGACGGAGTATAGAATATAGGTCTTAGGACGGACCACAGGGATCGTAAAACTCGCCCCAGTATGCCCGGTATTATACTAATATCATGCATGTGTGCCATCGAGCAAAGTCCCCTCGTAGCACAAACAGGGACTTGGGTTATCCATTATCATTTGATTATAGCCAAATTGACGTACAAATCGACTCGGCAGGTAAAGTTCCAGGAATACCCGATTCTGGTTCCTGTATACCAAATGTGATGGAAGGATGGCCTGCAGCCAATGGAAGGCAATACGCGTCAGGCAGCACCCCTCTTCACCCTTGTCTTCCAGTTCATCACCCTCCTGAAAACATGAGTATGGGGCAGAATCCTGAAGAAATCATAACTAGTCAGAGTCCTCGGTGCCCATCTGCAAATTGAGATACCATGATAAAGCCACTTCATCCGACGATAGCTACGAATGGAGGCATCCCCATCCTCACAACCTTCCGCCATAGCAGGGTCTATCAAGCCTGGGCATCGTAAAGCTAACCAAGCCATTAGGTAATGATATGGGAGCTTGACCCGAGGAAATTTGTCATCCTTCCCACCATACCCTATTATCCTCTTTGAAAGCTCTCGTAAGCCTCGCAAAGCGTTACAAACCATGGTAGGAAGCAGGTCCAGCTTATGTCCAAACACTAGCTTTACGACCGGCAAAATGAGGTTCCTACTCACACGCCCTACAGATCCAGAACCACCGGACACTACGGCTATGCATAGCTATATCATTAAGAAAGCAGCCAGCGCCACCTTCGGGGACAGGGCAGTCAGATTTTTACAAAAGTAATTATGGACCATGGAGGTTGGTTTCCCCTCGGCATCCACTGAAGGGCTCGTCTCCCTTGCATCGACCATTAATTTTTCAACTTCAGTAATAGAATACTCCCTACGAGTAGAAAAGTGGACTTGCTTCAGTGCTGCTGGATGTTCTGTGAAGATGTACTCCCTCCAGGTAGAAGTATGAGGCTGAGTCCCCTGAACATCTTGGCACGTGCACACCTGGTGGTGACAGAGCAACTCTTTGTATACCTTCATCATTTCAGGCTGTTGATCTTCCAACCCTATAAACTCCTTGTTGCAAGGAGTATACTTTTTATATAGCAATTCACCCAAGATAATCTTGAGATTACGTGCATCTCATGAAGAGCCAGCCCCAGTTCTCCCCCAGGAGTAAAATATCCCGGTGTGGTGATTGTACAACTCCAGCAACGCCAGGATCAAATGTTGGTTGATCTCTATTCCGTACTCAGTGGCCTTCACAGCATGGTACAGGCCAATCTCCTTCTACTCTTTTTTATACTTGCCCAATATCCATAAGGAAGTTACGTGACTTAGGGTCAGGATGGATCCAGCCTTTGACCCGAAAAGCGCCTTTGGGATACGAGGTTTCTGCCTCAAGAAGTCGGTTGGCAAAGATAGAAGCCCCGTACGGGTGAATGGACAAAGTAAAGTTACTGAGCAAATGGCTGGGGCACAGTATCCACAAAATATATAATGGACCGTTATGGATGTACGTGAAGGAATCTTTTTTAGAGCGAAAGTTTGGTTTGAAATGGCCGGTCAATACGCCTCTCTGAGAAGGGGTCAGGTCCGACTCTATTCGACGTTTTTTCAGCGAAAAGAAGAAGACTAAAAGCAGGAGGTACCGGTCGGTCTGCAGAACATATAAGCTGAGGTCATAGTTACCAAAGTACCATTCCGACTTAAACTTTAGGAGCCCTATCTCCTTCATCATCAGCTTGTCACCAAAAAGGAATTGCGGCTTCAACATCTCCCCTCCAGCATCACCTTCAACCGACAGTTTGTCGCGATCCATCATACGTCGAAAATAGGCGTAGTACTGGAGATTTATTATAGTCAATCGTCGTTTTGGTTGACCTCTGGAAATCCTCTCTTTTGTAGGATTTACTACCTCCTCATCGAAATTAATGCCTAGTGCATAGACCAACGAGTCAAAGAGGATCTCGTCGAATTGAGGGATGACCACAGAAACTGCATACAAAACAAACAAAGTTAAAAACAATATACTAAGTATTTTTCTACAAAAAAGAGCAAGAAACGCAGGCACTGTTAGTAGCCCTGCGCATCAGAGAGCTAAATCTCTGCGCAGGCACTATTTAGTAGCCCTGTGCATCAGAAAACTAGACTTCCGTGCTGGTACTGTTTTAGTAGTCCTGCGCGTCAGTAAGCCAACTTTTGCGCATGCACTGTATTAGTGGCCCTGCGCAACGGCAAGCAAGCATCAGTGCAGGCACTATTCAGTGACTCTATCTATTAGCTAAAGCGTTAGTGCATCTTTCAGACGCTACTTCGAAAAGTAGCGCCCATGCGCATCACCGAAAGAAGGCATCAATGCATCTTCCAAGCGCCACTTCGAAAAGTAGCGACCATACACATCTGCGAAAGAAGGCGCCAGTGCATCTTTCATATGCTACTTCAAAAAGTAGCGCCTATGCACATCAACGAAAGAAGCATCAGCACATCTTGCAGACGCTACTTTGAAAAGTAGCATCCATGTGCATCACAAATAGGGCATCGATGCATGATTCAAAGTGTTGCTCATACTCATGCGTCGAACACCTATTTTTGGCCATCTATGTCAAAACAAAGGCAGAAGGACCTACTCACGATAGCTTTTCGTACGTCTTCATGCGCACCGGTATGAATGGTCGGAGCATCATTGGAATCGAAAGCTTCAGTCATCGGTCTCTTCTCCTTGGCCCTACTAGTGCTCGCAGCACCAACCTTAACGGCCTTGGAAAGTTTAGGGACTCTCATTTTGGATGCCATAGAAAGAAATTAGGGTTTTCTCTCTCTCGAAGAAGAAGAAGAAACTCTATTTCAGAAAAAAGAAAAAGCTTAGAGGTGAAGACAAAGGAAAAGTTTCTTCTCTCTTCGTAAAACCCTATTTATATTAGAGGACACGTATCAAAACAGATGAGGCCAAGAGACGCTTTAGACGAAGAGAAATATTTTGGGATGCATGCAAAGGTGGAACGAAATCATTTCTGATTTATTCCTAAAAAATGATGAGTCATTATCATTTAATGAAATGATAGCCAAATGCATTAATTACTGACGGTTACTAAAGCTCTCTTAACGATGACAGCATGTCAGTAATATACTGCACATTACCCATGCCACGTGTCATTTCATGCTTCTTTTCAAAGTGTTCCAAACTTTATCCAAAGTTTCAAAACTTTGAAGGAGGTCTTGTAGAAGCATGAAAAAGCGTATCGTCTACAAAGTGCGGGCAACACCAAAGTCACTACGCATCTCAGAATAGAAAGCACAGAAAGCACAAGTACATGAAGAAGATTCCTTATTTAGTCATGATTACACGAGTTTATTATTGATTCTTCATGATTACATATAAAGTTATTTACTCAGCGTACAAAAGCATAGGTCAGCGTACAAAAGCGCAGCTCAGTGTACAAAAGTGCAGGACACAAAACGCGTAGCACACAGAAGCTCAGAAGCGAATCACTTGCTCGTCAGAGCGAATCACTTCCTTGTTAACGAGCAAATCTTTTTCTCATTTTAGCCAACATGTGGCTCTTCTAGCATAACGAAGGGTGGGCAATCAACCCAAACCCTGTAGTCAACATCTTGACGTTCCGAAGCAGAACCCAGTCAGGATGTTATTCAGGTTCGAGTCCATTATGCCAATCGCTCAAGTGCATCTCGAATCTCTGACAGAGTTCTTCACCAAGACTACGATTTCTTTGAACGAAGAGATCTGCAACCAACAGTCGATTTATATGCCAAAGGAGAGGCCTACGGCCATCCAAAGCTAAGTCGGGATCGAGCATGATGGTGGAATAAACAATGGCTCCTCGAAAAGTTCCTATTTATAGGATGTGTGTGGTCTAACCTGCAGGCCAAGTGGCAGTTGGTGAAAGGCTCCAAATTAGTTGAATGAACCTAGAATTCATCACATTGAATCTCATTCAATGAAATATTTGACTAAGTATGTAGTCACCACTTTTCAAGCCCCATAAAGTGGCAAGAATTAATGAGTCATTGACTCAAAACACCCCAAAAGCGCAGCGGATCAGAGCCCCAAAAGCGTAGTGGCCCAGCACTCCAAAAGCGCAGTGCCATGGAGACCCAAATGTGTAGTGCCCAAAAAATAGTACATATTTTGAGCCATCATTTCAGCATTAATAGCATACTGAACAAATATCAGATGATGGCTATTTGATAGCCATCAGTTGTTAGCTGTCAAAGCATCATATGTTAGATAGAAGTTGTCAGATGACAGCCAAAAGTATGGCTTCCAATACAAGCTTCAAAAGCATAGCCTCTTTGACGCTCCAAGAAGCACATTGCCTCAGAGCCCCATAAGTGTAGTCTCTTCCATGACTAAGAGTGCAGCCTCAAAAGTCCAAGAGTACAACCTCAAAATGTCTAGGAGTGCAGCCTCTTCAGCGTGCAGCTAACCCTCAACATGGCATTTTTTAAAAGATGTCGTATGGCCAGTAAGGCAATCGTACCTATTTAGATACAATTAGATCCATTCTGTTCAAACAGATAGATCAAATCCATTATGTTCAAACAGATATATACAATTAAATCTATTATGTCCAAACAGAATGAGATCCTTGAGCAGTGTGCACACAATACGTCTCATTGACTCAGTCATATTGATAAATGGGTGCCATCCATCCAGGATCTCAGCAACAAAAGAATCCTAATAACTACTATGTGTCAGCTCATCAGCAGCCCCAATGGTGCAGTTACAATAGATTCTCCAAAAATCTTGTGCGTGCAGCGCTCTTGTGTGCCAAAGACCCCTATGCACATCGTATATGTGTCCGCCTATAAATAGAAAAAGTCCTCCTTCATTCAGGATCTTCGACTGCTTCTTGATTGGCATACCTAGATCATCCACTCACAGGCATTCAGAGAGTCAGAGCAAGTTTGTCTCATCGTCAGATCGTTAATGGAGTAATGGAACCACTAAAGTATTCGATCTCCATTGTTATACTTTTCCAGAATCAAAATTGTACTTAGATCTCCTATTTAGGAGTCTCTTGTACTCTTTCTAGTTTGAAATACAAAAGTTCTTCAACTTTTTGTTCATGGCAAACACATATATATTGCCCTCTCTTAATCCTTCAAAAGAGATTATTCCAGTTTTATCATAAATAAAGCATTTATCTTTAACAAAATTAATTCTATAACCATGATCAGTCAATTGACTTATACTCAGAAGGTTATATTTTAATTCTGTTACTAAGCGAACATCTTTAATAATAGGAGAGGGAGAAGTACCTATGTCACCATTACCAATTATATGTCCTTTTAAGTTGTTTTTAAAGGAGACATGGCCTTCTTTTTTCATCGATAGAGTTGCAAACAAAGTACTATCACCCGCCATATGTTTGGAGCAACTACTATCGAGAATCTATTTACTTCTAGTGAGAGGGGGTAGGTCCACCTTTGCATCTGTAGCCATGAAGCATGGATTTGTTGTGTTGCGAGGTCTTTCTTCTTCTTTAGAATCACTTGCCTCACTTTCACACTAGATGCTGGTATTGGCATAATTTATGGTTAAAGTCCTTTTCTTGCTTGATTGATCGTATCTGCTTCCCTTCTTTACAACAGGACAGTCTTTCTTGATATGACCTATCTTCTTACAGATGTAGCATATCGGTTCTTTGTCATCTCTGGAATATTTTTTTGTTTGATTTCTCATACTTTAGAAATCTTCTAAAGTTACGTGTCATAAGGGCTATTTGATCATTGTCTGAACTATCATTCTCACTTTAGTCATAAGAAGCTATCTTGTGATGTTTTTTAAATACGATAGTCTTCTCCTTTGGTATTGGTTCTTCGAATTCCTTTAGGTCCAGCTCATGTGTCATAAGATTTTCCATAAGTGTCTCGAGAGTTATTGTTGTGAGATTGTTCCCTTCAATTATAGTCGTTGCTTTGGGATTCCAATTCTTGGTTAATTCGCGAACTACCTTTCGTATATTTTCATGATTGCTGTATTCTTTTCCAAGAGAAGATAGGGGATTAACAGTATCTAAGAACCGAGTAAACGTGTTAGTAACAGTCCCATTAGGCTTCATTTTAAAGGCCTCATATTCTTGTGTGAGTCTTGAGATTTTGGATTCCTTCACCTGTGAAGTTCATTCATGAGTTATCTCAAGAAGTTTCCAAACCTTGTGAGATGTGGCGCATGTTTATACTATATTGAACTCTGTTATATCTACTGCACAAAATAAAGCATTTATAGCTTTTGCATCAAGTCTTGCTTGTTTCTTTTCAAGATCAGTATACTTGTCATGTTATTTCTCAACGAGGTTCCTATCTTGGACAATAGGAAATGGTTTCTTATAACCATCAATAACAATTAACAATAAATCGAAATCAAGTGACTTGAGATAAAAGCTCATACGTGTCTTCCAATACATGTAGTTTGTGCCATCAAATAGAGGAGCCCTATTTATAGACTGGCCTTCACCATTACTAGTGTATAATGATTCCATTTCTCAAGAAATTTTAATCCAACTTAGATAAACCGTACTTTGATACCAATTGTGGGATCGATGGCACCGCTAGAGGAGGGTGAATAGAGTGTAGCGGAAGTAATATTCCCAATAAAAATTAATACAGGTAAAGACAGATAATTAAATGCAATAATATTGTCACGACCCGCACCCAGTGTAGGGGCACGAGAAGTGGGTACGTCCAGCCCATGCCGTAGTGTCGGCGGTATAACGCTGTTCTAGTTCACTATCTAAACAACAAATCACACAATTATATAATGTACTTGTCAAAATCTTAACTCCGAACGGAGGACAAGTATAGATATAATAAAATCTCAATCACAGTCTAAGCACGATATGATAACACAGAAGTTTATAACTAAAACTAAATAACAACAACAAAACCAACTACTAAATAATAATAATCTCAAACAATCTCAAAACAAAACAATATCTCAACTTATTACAATTCAAGTTCTAAAACATGAAAACTAAACCAAGTTTACTAGCTAGTCTCCCGATAACTCCTGAGTGTCGGGGCCAAAGGTAGCTAAGCCATCTCCTGCTCCAAGGCAAGTAGGGCAAATATCCTCATGGCAATCATCTGTAATATTTTCAACAGGTCCAGTCAGGACAGGAATGAGCACAACTCATCTAGAAAACCCAAGTAAATGACAGAGAACTTTAAAGCAGCTATAGACAGTTTTATTGATAAACATGGTAGTTTATATTCAGGTGATGGTATAGAGAAATAGCTAAGATACAGGAAAGTAAGGTAACTAAACAAGAGAAGAATCATAGCAATGAAGACTGTAAAATAAGATTCTAGCTGAACTAGAGTAACATGATAAGTCCAGACAGTAAATATAAAACAATTGTAAATCTAATGTAAATCCAGTACGAGACGAATCAATACAAGATGAATCCAGTACAAGATGATTCTAGTCAGTAATCAAGAATCCAGGTGAGACCAGCTATATTCTAATAGTGTATTTTAAAATATCGAGATCGACATGTAAACGGCTGTAGGTATCAGGCACATCACTCACTGATCAGGCGATGGACAACTATGCTTCCAGTAGATTCCAGTTTGGAGATTCCAGATTTGGGATATGTCTACATGTCTCACTCAATATTTCTCTGCCCATAATACAAGTGAATCCAGAATCGACATGAGAATCGAGATGAGTCCAGCCAAATATGATGATACCAGCAATGATTCCAGAATGATTCCAGTAATAGAGGCCAGACAAGATGGTATGTGTGTCGCATACATAAATCCATAAATATCCATACGTGTTGTAACAGAGAATCACATAGAACTAGCTAGAACTGAAGTACAGTAATTGACAAGTAAACGAGAAAACTATCAGATAATGTACTCGCCTGATACTCTGAATGACTGATGAATATCAGATGTCTGAACCAGAGTCACAATGTCCTATTTAGAGCAGTACAGGTTATAATGTGTTCAATATAAAGTAAATGAAGTTTACAATGCAAACTATATGATTCTAGGTCAATCTAGGTCTAATCAACTCTTGGTCAACCCTTAAGTCAAACTAGGTCAAACTTTTAGGGTTTTGGGTCAACTCTAGTCAAGCTAGGTCAATTGGTCACATTTAGGCTTAATGTTGACTTTTGGTCAATTTTAATCTACTGGGTCAACTTCTAGGTTATACTAACTTAAAACCTAACCATAGGCATATATATATACCCTTTGTCACTCAATATCCTATACCTAGATCATGTCATATACCCTTTGTCAACTATATACAAAAGGTATCCTCTTGACCTCAATCTACAAATCCTCTCATAATCACATACACATATAATATACAACACAAGGTTATCTAATATGCCTACATACATTGCATATACAACTATCCAAATCTCACACAAACTCTAATACTATTAAATATCCTAATCCCATATTACCCATAACCATATCACCCTATATAATGAATCACAATGTCCATATATCAAATGGTATAAAGTCCTAACTAACTGAACAAGGTTAAAGGAAAAACAGTGAAGGAAAGAAGCCACTGTTAACCACACTATACTCATTTACTCTCATAACATATATATAAACACACACCCACACATCCAACTCAAATCCTTAAAACTGAACCCAAAGCTAATGCCAAGCCAACTCAAATCACCACTGAACATATATAGATAGATAACATCTAAAACTTATATATGTATAATCATCAAAATATATATATAATATCAATATACATTACAATTTTAGAAAACCAGTTGAAAACCACATCAATACATCAAAACCTAAACTCAGTTTCGTCATTTCAGTTCACATGCATTACATTATCACCTACATACATGTCTGCATTCATATTTACATATATATACATATTAAAAGATTTAATAAAAAAATCAAAAAATCCAATCTCACTTAACCCTGGTATCAGTTGATCCCCAAACTAACACACACAAATAATTTTCACTAAAAGAAAAGAAATATGTGTCGAAAGAAAGTGTCAGACATGTGTCAAACATGTGTCCATCCATAGTGCCCCGAAACGTGTCTAGATTGTGTCTAAAACTGTGTCAAACCCAGTATAGAACAGGCATCAAAATTGTGCACAGGTAACCCTCGTGCAGTGGTGTCGAGCATCACAAGACACAACACACACCCTCTTATGTCACGTGCTCGTGTCCAGAGGTAGCCTAGGTATAGGAGTAGGTGTCTAGGTGCCTGATATGTGTCTATGTGTCCAAATCCCTAGCTAATTCGTGTCCAAACAATAAACAGATAGACAGTACAGTGTACAGGAAACAGGGGCTCGTGCTAGTGTGTCGAGTGTCCTAGGACACGACATACTACACCACATGTCTTGTGTTTGTGTCTAGAGGTAGCCCAGGCATAGGTCTTCATGTCCAAGTATCGGTCTTGTGTCCAAGTCGTGTCAGTATGCGTGTGTGAGTGCGTATCAGTGAATGAAACTTGCGTGTGTGCTGAGTGTACAAACCAGGTGCGATCGAGTTGCTCTCGAACCACTCCATAGCTTGGCCTCAAACTTGGGGAGCACTCTATCAGTCAGTGCCCCAAGGTACACACCAAGTTTTGCCTGTCGAAATGTCGTGTCCAGAGAGAATTAGGATACGGGTAGCAGGACACTCGACCGAGTCCTCGTATAGTGAGTTCGTATCCATTTTGGACACGGACACAGCTCAATATGAGCTCAGAGTTAGGGTTTTGTGTTCCTCACATATAGGGATACAAATCCCTTTAAATAGAATTTAAAATTAACAATATTAATTCCTATCAAGCATTTCATCAAACACCTATTCAAAAACACCGATACGTGTTCGATACGGACACGAAATAGACACAAATTCCTACCAAACTTGGGCTACACCTAGGGGAACCCTAAATGGATGCATCTGTGTAAAGAAATCAGGAATTCATTAGGGTTTGTAGGGTTTTACCTATTGAGAGTTCAAACTCAATGTAAAGCGCCTAGACTTGATGTCTTCTTCGATTTGTTATGGTTTAAATGTCCTCAAACCTTGCTAGCAAGCACCCACAAGTCTCCTTTACTGTTGGGGATAATGATGCAATTGATTTGACTCAATTTGGACTCAATTTGGATTAATTGGAAGAAGTTTAGGGAAGAACAAATTAGGGTTCTTTCTAGGTATTAAAAGGAGGCAAGGGCTCTTAAGTGTGATACTTATAGGAGGGGGGCTTGTATGGCTCGCCAAACTAAGGGAATTAGGGTTTAGCAAAAGCTTGATGTGTGGCTAAGGTTCTTCCACCCAATTTCAAGTCCTCATATTGGTTCAATTAGTCCTAAGGTTTCTTTTTCACAAATATCCTAAGAAAAATATCCTACTACTATAATATCTAGATATTACTAACCTTGGCACTTAGTAGGAATGTTCTAACCATGATTCTAATCTCAAGACCAATCTAGATTAGGTTAAACTTCTAGGTTAAGGCTTAACTAAAGATTAGCAAAATATTTAATTAATATAAATTATAATTTCACAAAGTTGTCAAAATAACCAAAATACCCCTAAGCTAAAAAGTAGTAATATGAATTCTAATCACATGACTAGGCACCCTTGGTCACGATTAGTCTCTAGGCTTAGCAAAACTATGGTTTAACGAGTTAACCATCAAAATCACAATTCAATATTTTAAATAGTTTTAAATTGATTAAAAATCACCAAAAATCACAATATGATTTAAATATCATTATTAAATGATTATAATTACAAAATTTCAAAATTACCCTCATTTGAAAAACTGGGTGTTACAAATATAAAGCAGTAATTAAATAGTGAGATAGAAGCAATATGCAGACACCGAGATTTTATCCTGATTTCCCTCTTAAAGGACTAGTCCAGGCTCGAGTACTCTTGCTCGATGTTAAATCCACTATTTTGAAATAGTAGTTACACCTCGTGCTTTATTTCGAAGGACATGCCTACTTCTTACAACATTATATTTTTGTCCGAATCCCACGAACAAACTTCAACACTATCTGAATAGATTTTATACGCCAAGCTTGTACAACTCGAATACTTCTAATCGGAACACACCATCACCTAGAAGAATGGGAGTTGCCTTAGAAATGTGAAGATTGAAAAGTTCTTTGTAATAGGAAGGCTTAGAATCAATAGAGAAGATGAAGAATGAGATGAGTGAGTAAAATAAAAAACGCTTCTCTATTTATAGGTATTTTTGAACCAGAATTCGGGCAGAACTCGGTTAGGGTAAAATTTAAATTTTTAAACATTTGAGATCCAAAAGAGTAGGTATTCATTCTGACCAGGAGTAATTCAAGGGGATCGAGTTCGGTCCGAGTTCGGGGGAAACTCTCACCGAGTTCGGCTAGTAGGTTTTTAGAGAGTTCTTTGGGTTCAGAATGTCTTTTTGGGTATTGGTTTGGTTTTATATAAGTGGGTTTTATTTGAGTGAGGATGTTCATCTAAATGCCAGTGGTATTCGACTCACAAAATAACCTAGACTCAAGAAAACATTACAGAATAAATTGACAAAATCTTGCTTGATGAGAATAGTTGCGGTCTTCTGTAGTCTTCTTACTTTACGTATCAGATTCAAAGTTTTAAGTCAATTATCGAAATCATGTTGATAATGATTGCATGAGCCAACAATACCGATCTCAATTCAATAAAATATATCTTTTCTTTTGCCAGTCGATTGAACCAGTCGATGGCGTACTATCGAGTTATCAGAACGATTTTGGGCTTCAAACGATCAATCAGTCTGAAGATGATGATCTCTGACTCATTCCAAAGTATAACTATCTATCAAGATTTTCTAAGAATGAGACTAGCTAATCTTTAAAGTCATGATCTAACTTATACTACCTTAGAGGTCATATATCTCGATTTCAACCAGTTCATCCATTGCTGTGGCTTGGGTTTTCTCTAATCATCTCTCCTAGCAATATGATATTTTTATGCTAAAATATGGTCTACTATGTCATAACCCTTCTATGCTTGTCTACTAGGTAATAGGCATGCTAATGCTAGATAATGCTTATATATGATACCTTAACAGCCACTTATATATTGACTAATCTTCTAGTCATGGTTGTTGATAGGTCCTTTCAAGCTATTCTTATATGAATATAATAGTATATCTAGTCTAATATCGTCCTTATCATTCTTCAAATAAATGTTTCTAGATCGACATCATGGCACAACCTATCATCATGCATCATTTTGATTCATTTCCTTGATACCAATCTCCCTAGCAAAGATGCTTCATGTCACTGTTCGAGGTAACTTTACATATGCATACCATCATGTTTTTTATATCCTTCAATAAATATTTTCTAAACCTCATTGCAAACTTAAAATATCTTTAAGGATTCTATAGTACCTTATCGAATCATTCTATCCAGACTTTCAAATTCTTTCAACTAAAGTCTTTCATTGGGGTGATCATGTTTTATTTGGTAAATTGTATCTAACTATAGAATTCTACCATATATTCATCAGTCACTTCGATCATTATGATTGAGAAACATAACTTGCCTTCTTTATTAATTCTTACTTAAACCATGCTATACCCCTAGCCCATCTCTAAATAATATCTCTATATCATAGGTTGATGGTAAAATGGGTGTAGCTAATTGATGCTAGAATCTCTTGTTAGGGTTAAGTCTCTTATAAGATTTCTATTTTCCCAGGTCTATCTAAGTGAAGTGTCTATCCAAATCCTTACTACCTTACATAACTAATTCCCTTTTTAAAACACTTCTATCAAGTACTTCTATCAACGATGGAATATACTCCAAATGGTTTATCAAGCACGAGTGTTCATCCTTCCGAAATAGGGAAAGACGAGAGTCCAAGACAAGGAGTACAAGAAAGATAATCAAATGCAATTTTCAAGTTCCAAGGGCGATAAAAGAAATCAAAAGAATTTTCAAAGTAATTGTGAATTGAGATCCTAATATACTATCCTATCACAGGCTCGTTCGACACAGTAACATAACCGAAACGATATGCTTTGACCTGCATACGCTACCACAAAAACATGGAACGTCTCAATCCCAAAATATGTAGGACTAAAAAAGCATGTACATGCCAGCTATGTATCGAGTGGACTCCAGTCCAGCTCAAATACGTATAAGCTGTAGAGTAACAACCAACTATCTATACTGATCAACAATATCTCTAAGTCTCAATCAACAATAATGTAGAATACAAGAATGAACAATATATAATTGTAGCATTTGGTTTCCTATAATTTATTTTTAATTTTAGAGAATTTTTTTTGTTAAAACGTATAGGAATGATTAAGATCATTATTAATTATGTTTGATTTTGATATCATAAGGGTTCGTACCTAAGCCTATAGACGAAGTATGACAATAATATGTCATATATGGTCACCGCGTTATCTAGATAGTCCTAGATATTTTATTTTATTATTCTAGAATTTTCTAGAATTTATGGAGATTTTTAGATAATTTAAATCTATAGAAATTATTTTTCCATAGGCTTGTGGGATTTACTGTTAGGTCACATGAAGTAATTTTGAGACCAAACTTTTTATTTAGGCTATAGACATAATAGTTTCTAAAAATTTCTAGGATTTTTTTGGATTTTTTTGGGATTTATTTGGATTTATTTGGAGTTAAAATGATTTTTAATGAATTTTTACAATTAAAATAATTAATTACACAGTTAGCCACCCCCGGGCCCACCTGTCGGCGCCCAGCTGACTCATCGTACCACCTCTCTCATATATATATATGGTCACGTTTGAAATTTTGGAAAAAAAATTTTACAATTAAAATATATAAATTAAAATAATTAATTACTCATATAGATTTCAAAAAGAAACTCATCTGTGTTTTCCAGTATGTGTAATTTGTACCATCAAACAGTGGAGGTCTGTTTGTGGCTTGGCCTTCACTTGTGAATTTAACAGTTGCCATGAGTGATACTGTGATCTATGTAACAGCTGTAATAATAAAGAATATAATAGCAGTGTTACCTCGCTTTACCTGTACAACCCGCTTTGATACCAATTGTAGGAACGAATTGTAAAGCGTAATACTCTAGAGGGGGTGAATAGAGTAGGCATCAGAATTTAGCTAATTAAAAATTGTTAGCAACAAGATCACATATAATATATCACAAGTAAGTAAATAAAAAGCAGAGATCAGAAAGCAAACGCAAACACGGCGATGTATACTGGTTTTCCTTTTGTGAGGACTATTCCAATCGAAAGAACTCTAGCTTCCAGTTAAATTCATTATGGAAAAATATCGCAAGTTTTCATACGAAGTCCTTGCAACTTCTACAACGCGAACTTTAATCCGAAGTACTCGACCAATTTCAATTGTGAAGTGTCTTTCTTCTATCAAGCCTCTGATTACAATCTATCTGAAACTTCTAGACTATACCGCATTGGCAAATCGACTAGAGGATTGTAACTGGCTTGGGATTTGAAAATAAAAAAGCTTAGAACACTTTGGAAGACGTATTAAGCTTAGAGAGAAGAGAGAAGAGAGGTGTGTTAAAATGAGTAAAATTCTTCTCTATTTATAGGTTTTCCAAAGTCAGAACTCAAACAAAATTCAGACAGAATTCTTTGAGAGAATCTCGGTAAATAGTCGTTGCGTCCGTAACAGCAGGGTGACCAAGTTCAAAATCCAGCGGTACCAAATGAACTCGGGACGAGTTCGAACCGAACTCGGGCCGAACTCTATTGGTGTCCAGAGTATGATTTTTGGGGAACTTTGTAAATCGGATTTTGAGTTTTGGGCTTTTGAAATGTTTTACAAGTTAGGAGCTTTTTGTAAAATAGGCTATTTTCAAAATTATAGGATATTTTAAAAATATTTTGGGGTAGCCTATTTGCCAGTACGACTCAGTGTACAAAGTATGGCCTGATGTCTATGTACTAGTGCCTGCTGCTCGGGGCAATCTCTGGCCATGTGCTGTCTTGACCCGCATCGCATACATAATCCCAGTCGAAGTCGACAGTCATTCCTGATATGGCCTAGCTTTCCATAAAAGTTGCAAGTGGACTTCTGGTAGGGTACAGTCCTCTACTGGTACTGTCTTGTAGGCCTTCTGATAGGTCCTCCCTGAGTAGCTCGGTCTGGTGTAACTGCTGATGTATGGCTTCTCGATGTCTGCTGCTGCTCCTTACGAAGAAGCTCCTGAGCACGAGCTTCTTCCAAGACAGCTGAATGGGAGACTCGAGACTCGATAATCGTACAAGACTTGAGCTCTGGTGTAAGCCCCTGATGGAATCTTTTCATCTTTTCTAACTCTGTCGGGATCAGTCCCGCACCAAATCTACTAAGGCGATTGAATTCTAAGTCATACTCATCAACTGTCATATTTCCTTTCTTCAGATGAAGGAATTGGTCGTATAGACCGTCTCGAACATGGATTGGGAAGAATCTCTCATAGAATAGATCGTAGAACTCCTTCCAAGTGTTCCCAGTGCCTAGTCGCCTTTCTTCCGCTCTCCACCAGTGGTGGACATTAACCTCTAATAGTAGGTCCACTGCTGTCATCCAATCTCGAGCTGACAACTGGGATGCCTTCAGTAGCTTCTTCGTATTAATAAGCCATTATGACACCTCTAGTGGCTTTTCCGTTCCTCTGAAGGGCTTGGGTTCATGTCTGGAAAGTTCTTGATACAGCCTTCATAAGGATGTAGAGCCGGTGCTGGTGCTGGTACCGGTGCTGGAGGTGGAGGTGGAGGTCTAGCCAATGTTGTTATTATAGTCTGTCTCATTATCTTAGTCTGCTGCCACTGAGCCTGCATGATGGCATACATGAACTGGGAAGTAGGCTCCCATCAGTCGGTGGCGGAGGCATCTGAGGTCCCGACTGTGGTGGAAACTGCTGAGGGAATGGTGGTGGTGGAGGTGGTACATTCCCTCCTGGTGGCACAATCGTAGTCTGCCCAACCTGGCTGACTGAGGGTGCTTGTGTCTCCTGATGCACCGTCGACGGAGGTTGAGGTAGACGGTGTCTGTCCTGGCTGATATGGTGTCACCGGAGTCATCAGAGGATTCTGTCCCTCCGTGGTAGCCGCTTCACTAGATGTGAGGGCCAAGGCAGTACGTCCACTTCTCAAATGCATACTGTTGGCATGAATAAGAAATAAGATGATATTAGGAAAGTTAGTTATGAGGTAAATCAAATAATCAAAGGAATTTGAAAAGATTGGAAGTCAAGAGAAAGTAGTAGTTCCGGATGAGATATTATTCCTATTTCCTATATGTAGGCTCGTTGGGCACAGTCATGTAACCCAATAATATTTACTGACCTGCATGGGCCATCACAAAAACATGTAACGTCCCAGTCCCAAAATACATAGGACCAAGTACATGAACATGCCAGTTGCACATATACGAAGAATACTCCAATATATAGAATCCTCGTATACGTACATAAGTTATATATAAAATAATTACTGGCCAGAATAATATAATCTAATCTCATCATAGCTCAATGCAGAAGATAATAGAGTCCAGATAATAAATGAGTATATCAAAAGATAGTCGGGTAGACATACCCACTCTAAACAGCTATGAAAAATAGTCTCACAAGATCGGAGTCCAACCTCCGCAAAATAGAAAGAAAAGGAGATGTAAAAATATCCAATAATGTCTCAATAAATGAATAGACTATGGATCAGTAGGAGATGCTTCATCATCAATATATGATGGATCCATTGCTGCTCCATACTCCTGTGGAAACTCGTCCAACCCTGGAGAGATAACCAGGTCCTTAGCGGGACGTAACATGATACAAGAAAACACCATGCCATATAAACTGTTATATATAAATAAGAAAGAAAGGGATACATGCAATAGGGTTCCTGACCATTCTACTATGAATATGTAGTTGAGATACAATCTTTCGACGCATGAGCCCTGGCTGAATATAGGATCCGGTATAGGCCCCTCTTGGGCAAGCGCATAACGTTCAAGAACGTCAGTGGCTAACCTGAGTGGATAATCATACCCGTATCTCCAGCAGAGCTTCCAGGTTACAAGAGAAAGTGTAATAGAAGCCCATATGTCAGGTATTGTTCTCCCCATCCAATGCCCAATATCGTCATCTCTATGACCAATAAAAACCTCTAGTAACTGCCAAGTCTTCTAGTATGCAATTCTATTGGCAGTTATTCCTATCCGTCGCACGCTCCGTACGTATTGGTGGCCAGCCGACTACGCGGGTACTTATCCTACATATGACTCATAACACGTGATGAAGCAAGTGTCACGACCGTATGAGATATTCCAATACCTTATCTCAATGGGTGGTCACTAGGCTAAGTCCATGCAAGAGGAATAAACAAAAGCAAGAAAACGACCGATAGTCGCTTGCACCCAAGTGTGGCTTGGATGCACAGTTTTAGAATAGTAACAATAATAAGAATGCTGAAAATAAATAACTAAAAATAAGAATATGTAAATCACAGAGAAGGTGGCAAGGTATCTTGTCCGGCAGTGTGGAAATAGCAACTCCAAGCAATCAGTCACGTCGGCAATAAATCTCAAAGTCTACGAACGGCTCCGGATGCTAAAATAAACATCAAAAATGTTTCCGGTGTAATAGATATATCTAGAAAATGCCTGTCCAAAAGCCCAATTTTGGAACAGGGGCAAAATCGTAATTTTGGGTCAAAACGATGTCCGCCGTTTGACTTGTTTTGCACCAAAATGCATGCCAATGTCTACGGTCTCTAACGTCGTCAAACTACATATCTACAGATCCGATTTGAGAAGACGAACCCAACGGTATGTCCAATTTTGGATTCCGATGAGCCGTGCACAATTTTGCCCGTTGGATCGGGTCCCGGGCCCGCCAAATTGGCGTTCCGATAAACCTTCTCAAAATCAGAACAACTTGGCATACAGTACCAAAATTTTGCTCCGGTATTGCTGACGCAAGTTTCGTCTCGATACGACGAACGTACACGAAGTTATGGTCAAGTTTGTAAAAGATCGATACGGGGGTATCTCGACGAATATGTACTGATTTCGTCGTGCACGCGTAACGAAATCGAGTTTCGTCAGTTCTCACACTTCAACAACGTCCATACGCGCCTTTCCATGCATATAGTGCACAACCACGTTACCCGGTTTGTCGGGGTGCACGCCGTATCGGGAACATTTCTAACTTTTTAATGTTTTTAAACCAGTTTTTTGCCTAACTTTAATGACAAATATAATCTTGCATAGTAATCAATATGTAAAACTAAAAGCAGCATTTTAATCTTAGTTATATTGACTTTAACTGTGTGAGTTGGTTTTCAAAATTATGTACTGGTTTGGTCGATATCAGCCTTCCAAGTTGTGGGTTGGGACTGCCAAGCATAGTTCAGTTAACATAGTTTTTCCTCGATTTCTAGAGTATTTTTCTATCGATTCTAACTTGATTTAATTCAATACTTGATACAAGGATTAAAGATGGTTATATGGTCACTCGATAGGATTTAACTAATCGAAAAATGATTGAGTATTAATGAATAAATCGTTGTTCGAAGGTGTGTACCTTACAGTCGAACACAGAGGGGTTGGCCCTGCTCGCGGTCGGCCTGGGGTGGCTGGCGGCGATCAACGGCGACTGCAGGTGATCAGCGGGGGCGCACAGGGTGTAGGGTTGTGCTGGAGTCAATCCTCGGGGTGGGAGCGAAGGTTCGATGCAACTTCTCGATGAATTTCTAGGGTTCAGTTTTTATGTATTTGTTTTTATAGTGTATGTAGGGCCTAAAAATCAAGTTGCGCCATGTATTTACTACTCAGCAATCAAGTTGCGCCCCAAAAATCAAGCTGCGCCACTGTTATAAAGCTCAGAGATCAAACTGCTCCACTGATCAGGTTGCGCCATATATCAGACTGCGCTCAGTCATATTACGCCAAAGTCTACGTGGCGTCTGACATTTAATTGCCATCATTGCCTGACAGCACTGACAACTGACAGCACAGTAAATGAAGAAAATCTCTTCGAATCCTTCGAATTATGCTGCTCGAGGAGATTTAATTGACAGCTGTCCTGCACATCTTGTGAGTTTCGCCTAGGCGCAATCTAAATAAATTACTTAGTTGCGCCTAGGCGCAATCTGAACAACTTCTTCTCAAAAGTTGCCACGTGCCTAGGTGCAATCTGGATTATTTTCATACATTCAAAAGCTGCCATGTGTCTAGGCGCAATCCGATCAAGCGCAGTTTGACTTGTTGACTGAAGCTTGCGCAACCTAATAAAGTTGAGACAACTTTCATTTCTAAAGCAGGATGACGTGGAGCACATGCCACTAATCTCTCAAAATGTGTCCACTATTCTGTATACGACCACGTGCATCTCAATCACATGATGCCACGCGTCTAAATACAGTGAGTACACGATTGTTAACTGAATGGAAGTTAGCACAACATAAGGTTGGCGCAACCCAATGTGGCACAATCTAGCCTTGCGTACATCAGAATAACTGCTAAAACAGTTATTTCCAAAACTCTATAAATAGAGTTTTCAATCATTGTGAAAGCATCACAGAGATCAAGTACTCTTGCAAAATTGCTGCTGCATTCTCCAGAGGCACTAGTCTTCAAGTTCACATAGTCCAAGGAATAAAGTGATCGTCTTCTGATCAGATTCCTACACTTGTACTTCCCCAAAAATCATTGTACTTTTGTACTCTTTTCTATGTTTGTTATAAAACCCTTTGTTTTTGCAAACAAAATGGCGACTCTGCTGGGGACGACTTTCTTCTCCGATGAGAAGGTGACAACTCAATATGATACTGCATCGATCGGCAAGACGCGGAAGACTCCGGTTGTTCAGATCAACCAGACAGCCTATGAAGATATGATCAACAAGAAGAGCAACAAGCGCACTGTGGCTATCACCAAGAACAAAACTGTATGGACTCCTAAGTCTTCTACGGTTGCTGTTGCCCTGACGCAACCTACTTCTATTGCCAAGACGCAATCTGCCTGTGTGGCTCTGGCGCAGTCTGTTTCTACTACCTGTGTACAGCCCACTCTTCATGTTTCTGTTGCCAGCGCATAACTTACTCTCACTGCTGCCCGTGCACAGTCTACTACTTTCTTTGCTGCCAAGGCATAATCTGTTCAGGCTGTTGCTAAGGCGCAGTCTACCCATGTTGCTGCCAAGGCGCAACCAGTAGCCTATATTGCTAGGGTGCAACCAGTAGCCCATATTGCTGTGGTGCAACCCAAGCAATTAGTTGTTCAGGCACAGTCTGCTGCTCTGGCCCAACCCAAGGGAACTAGTCTTTTGGCTATTCCCTCTTCCAATTCTCCAGTTATGAACTTGGAGAAACAATGTTCTAGTGCCAAAACTAGACAGAACAAAGGAAAGGGTCCTTTGACATTTCCTCAAATGGCGCAACCTGTACCTAAAGTGGTCCCACAACAAAACAGAGGGAAATTCTTCTTAGCTAACCCCCTACAAAATAAAGAAAAGTACCCTTTGGTTTTTTCTCAAACTTCCCTAGTCTATGACTCAGAGGAAGATATATCTGATTCTATTCCTTTAAATAGAGGTCTTCAGATCTCTGCCATGGAAAAAAATACTGATCAAAGAGGCACCTTGCCTACCCCTGTGGGGTCTGGTCAAGATCTTCCAACCTTGCAAATTTTAAGATCTAAGCAAGGAAAATTGACGGTATCACAAACAGAGACACCTGAAACAGAATTTTTTAATTTACACGATTATCTCAATAGGCGTCAACCAGTATCAACTTTGGTGAAACGTAAGAACCCTATGCTAAAGGCCAATCTGTACCAGAAACCAAAGTTTGAAAAGAAAGACCCAATCACTTATGCTAATGAGTTAAGTACCTCTTTGTACACTTAGGAAACTAAACATCTGAAGAATAGGAGGCATGTTCCTAACATCGTTAAGGAATATGTTCCTCCGACTTCTTCTCGTCCTGTAGTGGTAAGTGATCTCCGAAAACGTCTTACACAAAGACAGGTGATCGCAGGGATGTCTCATTCACCTCTAAATTACTCTTCAGATCGCCACTGTCTTCATGAAGTGGTCATCAAGTGTTGTTGCCAATCAGCTAAACGATCTGTCTTCGATCGTCTGAACTCTGTTTCAACTCCTGAACCTATAATAGAAGATAAAGACGAGCTGTTATATGCTTCTGTTAACATGACTTCCCAAGGCACTGGAGGTGGGAAACGTCCAAGACGTAATACGTCCCGTAATCCCAGTCAGCAATACTTAGATCGAATTTATGCATCCAGTGAAGGGGTCTTTCAATACACCAGATCAAGAAGTCGAAATTTGAACCAAAGTGTCTTTAATCAAGAAGATCTCCCCATCGCTCATATGGAAGAAGACTCTTTATCTGAGTTTGATGCAGATAGTAAAAGTTCTGAACAAACTATCTTGTCAATAGTAGCAAGAGAAGTGACGGCATATACCATTATAGAAGATCAAGATGCTTCTAGTTCAGCCAATCAAGAACAACGAATTGCTGTACTAGAGGACAAATTGAAGACCATGGCTGAGATGGTCACAAGTATGCATACTATAATCGTGGCCCAACATGCAGTGCCTCCGATTATAACTTCTACTATAAATCCAGAGCTTATAGCATCTTCTGTACCTGTTAGTCTGGAGGTACTACCTCCTCAGGTTGCTTCTGTACCAATTCAATCTGATCACAGTCAATCTGGTGCTGGGGGTGGTAATTATAATGTTGTTCCTCCTCCCAACAATTCTAATCAGCCTATCAATTCTCGAACATCAGGAGGTGCTAATGAGGCTGTGAAACTATTATGCACTCAATTTGAGGCCTTCAAGCAGAAAGATGGCCTACAAAGACTTGGCATAAAACAACTGTATCCTGCATAATGGAAGGAGGTTCCATTCCCTCCTAAATACAAGCTTCCAACCATTATGATGTTTGATGGCAGCACTTCTCCAAGTCAGTACATCAATCATTTTGAAGTGATGACTGACCAATTACAGCCAAATGATTGTCTCTTTACCAGAGTGTTTGTCGGTTGTTTAGCCAGCGCAGCATACGACTGGTATCATAGTTTGCCAGATGGCTGCATAACTTTTTTTGATGGTTTCAAGCAAATGTTCTTGGAACGGTTTTATGAGGGAGTCAACAACATGACGATGTCTGCCCTCATTAAGATCAAACAAAGACACAATGAATCTGCAGAGAGTTTCATTGAAAGATTCTGCCGAGAGGCACTTAAAATGCCTTTAGGAACTCCATCTGCTGTAACAATAGACACCTAGAAATCAAACTTGTTGCCGATTATCAGCATGTGGACGGGATCTACACAATTCCAGGATTGGCCTTCTTTTATTGTGAATGCCAAGGCGGTAGAAGTTAGTGCCGAAAAGTTCAAACAGTTAGGAGTTCAAATGACTCATCCTAACCAAGATGAACATTCTACACCCGGGGGTAATAATCGCCAGAATAATCGCAAGGATAAAGAAACATTGGCCATCAATCTCAAGGGCAAGGAGTCATTAGCTGTTAATGTTGCTCAGACAACACCTACTCCATCAGCGTCACCACAGAAAATACCTCGTTGAGCATCTTCGATTGCTTAATTAAAAGTAATAAGCTTCAATTGTCGGAGGCAAAATGACCAGAAGAAGTAGGTAAAATTGATCACCCTAAATACTGTATTTATTACAGATTTATAGGGCATCCAACCAGAGCATGTTATATGCTCAAAGGCAAAATCCAGGAGATGGTCGACTCTGGAGCGATTACTCTTCAGAAGGATGAGAAGATAGTGACTGCTAATGTTGTTTCTCTACAATTTGGTGACTTTCCACCACAACTTGTGCAAGATGGTGTTGTCCCCATTCCAAGGGCTACTCTCGAGATCATGAATCTCCCACCTCCTCAAAATGAGGGTCTTGTTCCACTATCAACTGACAGAGGAGAGATCATGTGGATTCACGCAGATCTGGTAGCAGATTTTGAAACGCCTTCCTCTTCTAAGCAAAAAAAGCACTCCAAATCTAAATCCAAGAACTGCAACATGGTATCCTTTGAACTAGTAGCAGAAGAAGAAATTCTAATTGGCACTAGATCTGGGAAACCCTATCTTCGGGAATATCCCAAAACTTAAGAGAATTCTGCCCCATCTCCTGATGCTCCTCATGCATTATCTTTTTCTACTGAGAATATACCATCTACATCCCTGTCGGTGGTTGAACCAACTCCTCCTAAACCGTCATCAGCAGACAAGGGAAAACAACCTGTCCGTTTTGACAAAGCATTAAAGAAGTCCTCATCTCTTGGACTCGAAAAGCCATATAATTTTGACATATTAGCTCAATTAGCCAATACTCCAGCGAGATTGTTAATCTTTGAACTCTTACGTCTCTCAAAAGAAACTCGAGAGACGTTAAGTGAAGCTTTGATGCAGGCTGATGCTTTTCTTACTCTTTTCAAAAAGCCTGAAAAGGAGCCAGTCAGCTGCGCACATTGTCATAGTGTATTTGAACTAATCCCCAATATTACTTTTACACAAGATGACATGTTGTTAGAAGACAATCATCATGATCGTCCTCTCTATTTCACGGGGTATGTGGATACCATGAAAGTTGATCGTATTCTGATTGACCCAAGGTCTGCTCTTAGTATCATGCCGAAGTCTTTGTTAGATGCTTTGAAGATTCCTGTACATAATCTTTCTACAACTATCACTACCATCTTTGGGGTTCAATCAAGGAAGAAGTGAACCATTGGGAAAGATACGCCTGGAACATCAAATTGGCAATCTTCGTACAAAGGTGACTTTTTATGTAATTGACAATCATGGCTCATACAATGCTTTGTTATGAAGACCATTCCTCCATGAACACAATATTGTACCTTCTACTCTCTACAATATTTTAAATATGTGGATGGTAATGGAGAAGTCCAGAAAGAGGTTGCAGATTTGAATCCTTTCAAAGGAGTTGAAGCATACTGCAACGATTCTCGCATGTACAAGGAGGAATTCATGAAGGTGGTACTGGCAATGGACACAGATGAAGAATAGAAAGGTATATCAAATGATACTCTGGTGACCCCTGTCAAAGGGTGTACTTCTTGTCCTCAGTCTTCCAAACCATTGACTATCTATCTTCCTTTCCACGAGAAGCAGCCTATTGGTAATAGTTAGAAACAAAGGGAGCTCACCTTTTCTGAGCCGCTTGTAATTGACCTTCGTCATAAAAAGCCCCTCCTCCTTTTCGCTCTTCTTCTCCCCCTCTTGTCATTAATCTGACTAAGCCTGCTAAGGCTAAAGTCTTGTTGTAAATGATGGTATAAAAATCAATAAAGCATCTCCTTTGCAGTATATTAACGTCTCTTACTATACTTAATGTTATTTGGATGTGCTAGATGGCTTTAAACCACTTATAATAGGAGTCGTATCATCTCTACGAAATGTAGTATCATTGGATTCAATACAAGAGTCATATTTCTTAGTACCGTCTCGAAAGAAAGATGAAAGGCCCATACTTTTTAATAAAAGAGAAGAACAAAAAGTTATGCTCTATAATGATAATAGAGATGATATATGAAGAGTATAATTACGTCGATGTAGTCCACAATCTAAAGCAATCATCCGTAAAATGGGCTATGATTTCAGAATAGGCCTCAATAGCGGCAAAGGAAGACGAACTTCCCTTCGTATTTCTGTTCCAAAAGGAAAATCACAACAATATCACAGTAAATCGAAGCGGGGATTAGGTTATTCTTCACCACTTCCGACTCCAGAACCTTCCGAATCAGACGAAGAAGAACGATCTAACTCTTCTGATTCCATCTCATGGGATTCTGATACCAGTATTGGTCATGTTCATCGGATAACAATATCTTCTAACATGGTGACTGCCGAATTCTCAGAAAATGATGAAGATGACATTAAAGAAGCTCCTGAAGTGGACCCTTGGGCACAAATGATGGACAATCAGTAGGAATTTTGTTTTGAACAACGAGAACCACCTACTGAGGATCAACTAGTCCAAATCGATATTGGAGAGAAGGGCGTATCATGACCAATCTTCATTAGCAAGAATCTCTCTGAGAATGATAAACAAGAATTAATTCACCTTATTCGTGAATATATTGATGTCTTCGCCTGGAGTTATGAAGATGTGCCGAAATTAGATCCTCAAGTTGCAACTCATAAGCTTAACATCCTGCCAAATGCTAAGCCAGTCAAACAATAGCAACGACGATTCAAGCCTGAAATAATGGATGCCATTGATGATGAAGTCAAAAAGCTTATAGCTTGCGGTTTTATCAGGGAAGAACAGTATCATGACTGGGTAGTCAACGTTGTACCAGTTTTGAAAAAGATCGAAAGGTTCGAGTTTGCATAGACTTTCGGGATCTCAATGATGCTTGCCCTAAAGATGAATTCCCTCTCCCAATTACTGATGTCATGATCGATAATCCATGTGGATTCGAACGAATCTCTTTCATGGATGGGTTTTCTGGATATAATCAAATCCGGATGAATCCTAAAGATGAAAAACATACTTCATTCCGTACTCCTAATGGAGTATACTGTTATACAATCATGCCATTTGCTCTTAAGAACGTAGGTGCAACTTACCAGCGGGCTATGAGTACTATCTTTCGAGATCATTTGCGAAAGACTGTCGAATGCTATGTTGACGATATTGTTGTCAAAAGTCGTCTAAAGGAAGATCACATTCAAGATTTAAGAACTATTTTCAATCTAATGCGCTAGCATCTTTTCCTCGAAAACCGAAGTGACTGTTCATTCATTCACTTTCTTTGACTTATCATTCATTTGGCATTTATTGTCTCTTATTTTAAATAATATGAATTCACGTCCTTTACACCTCTGAATTCGATTATTTACATCAGCAACTTGTCACGTCCGTATTACCTCTGATAAAGTTGTCTATTGAAATAACAGTATTGCTAAATTTTATATTCTGCCACATCCACATTACCTCTGAGCAGATATAATAAATATTATTATTTTCTAAATCGAGAAATATATCATGTCCAGTACCTCTGAATATATTTTTCTATTCTATTACTTATATTTATAACAAGATATGCAACAAGTAATGGAACCACATAAAAAGTCTTTATTATTTCTTTTTACAAAAAGGAAAAAAAAAGTACATTGTAATAAAAGAAAGAGACAACAAAATTTTTTCATTTTACTCTGAAGAATAGGTGATAAGTTCTGCAATTTGTTACTTCATAACTTGAACTCTTTCATCACGAGAACCTAGCACTCTCTGTCTAGCTTCAACTCTTCCTGATTCAGGATCAAAAGGTTGTAGAGCACTTGTCTGACGTGTTAGCTCTTCATTCTGAAGACGTTCAAATTCTTTATTCTGATTCTTCAGAGATTCCACATGAGTAACAGCAGCTTGGTGCAATTGGTTTTCTTGTTCTAAGCACTGCTTAACAGTTTGGAGTTCTGCTTGAAGCTGAAAAATTTTAGCCTCTAAATCAGTAGCCTTTTTCTCTTCCTCTGTAGCCTTAGTCTTGTGACTTTCGGCAATAACAGCTGCATCAGAGATTTGGATGTCTAACTCAGAGGATTGTCTAGTGAAAGCCAATAAAAATGCTTCGAAATTGGCTTTACTAATTGCTGCTTCTCGAGCCATAGTTTCATATTCCATGTCTACTAATTGCTCGATGTCTCCTCTTTTTATCTTCTCCTTATAAGCTTTAATCGAGCTCTCCACCTCATCCAAAATATATTCCAAAAATGTAGCCTGAGCATCGTCCCCTTGGCTTCGGATACCTCCAATCAAAAATATAGAGAGAGTTCTGATAGTGCTGAAAGGGACATCCACTCTTTCCATCACTCTATAAACTAGGGGTACCAGAGATGTAAAAAAGACTTTTGTAAAGGAGGCCACCACAAACTTGCTAGTTGCCATGGCTCCTGGAGTGGCTACTATGTCTGCAAAATTTTTACAGTTTCAGCAGGTGGAGGTACTTTATCTTGAGCACTAATATGAGAAGAGCTTCCCTCCCCTGCTACAGTTCCAGTAGGTTCTTCTGCAAATCACGTATGTCATTTATGTTAGTCACATATAATGTTGAAGGTGCTATGACAAATTGATCATACTTAGAAATTTACCTGAGCTGGGTACATTACGAGGAGTGTCAACAGCTTTAACTGTCTCGGACTGAAGCTTCGACAGAGTCTCTGTAGACATAGCTTGACTACTGCCAGCTCCTGATTCAGTTTGAGGTGGCAGACTGAGTGGAGTTTGATCCTCTAATTCTGCTTCCATCCCGGACATCTTAGGCTTCTCAGCGATTACGGGTTCATCGATCTCAGGAGGATTAATATGTTCATCGTCGATACCCACATTCTCTTCATCTTCAGCAGTTGAAGGCTCTTCGTCAGCTGTATGTTCTTGAGGTGATGTTGCACTCACTAATGTTTGTTTTTCTTTAGTGATGTTATTCCAATCATTCATAGGTTTCATCATCAAAATCGCAACCGGCCAAGGCGTCAATCATTGCCTCTTCCGAATGAGTAGATACTTGAGCTTGTGGAGTATCTTGTGGAGGCAAATCCTGCTTTAGAGAGGAGCTTCTGACTTATGG
>JANAVB010027149.1:0-38354 GCA_029216955.1 Iris pallida
CGCTTGAAGCTGTTGGCCGCGCTGTTACCCTGATGACCTCCTCTGGTCAAAGCATCTGCCACCGCCTGGTGCAAGACATCTCCGCGACGATCCTGGAAGGCTAATAAGGACCTGATGAGACCCACCAAAGTGCCATCATCAGGCTCTGCAGGCTGGACAGGCTGAACTGGCGGCTCTCTCCCGATAGGCACGACTCTGGAGGCTACTCCTGAATGCTGGGCTTGATCTCCAGGTTGCAGCTGGTCCACGGGAGGTGCTCTATCTTGCTGATCGGCAGGTCCAGGAACAATGTCGCTGAAGAAGACGACATAGAAAACAATAAGGAAGGACCAGGACAGATCAACGATAAAAGCATGTGATCAGGTCAAAATTCTTAGGGATTTGAAAATACGAGCAGAGATCAAGGGCGAATACTGATTGAGACATCTATTCGGTAAACCCTCACATATCTTGATTTACAAGACCTGCATGGGCTACCACTAAAACCATGTAACGCCCAGAACCAGAATACTGGAGAGCGGAGGCGTACATAGCCAGCTACGTATATTGAAGTGTAACCCACCTCGCTATATGGTCACGGCTGTCTAGATACATGAGGGTTTAACTACAAGCCAACAGTCTCCTATGGTCATGAACCAGCCTAGTGTCTCAATCACCAGCAAGTAAGTAAATGTTACAAGATGTAAGATCACCAAATATATCATAGTAAGGCGTCCCAAACATTACATATTCAGCTGATCATGAAGCTAGTCGTTACAAAATGTCCAGACTAGCAAGAGTTTAGTCATACATGATCAACCCTAGGATCCGTCAATCATGTTACAGCCCGTAGGCAGACAGTAAGTAAATATAATCGAGCTAACAAGTGCTCGTCGGCTAAACGTCTCAAAAGAATAATTTTACAATAAAGTGGGAGAACAAAAAAAACCCACTCATTGCCAGGGTTACGCCTGGTGGTCACCATCTGGCTGGTAGGTAGGTAGATCCTCTGGTGCTGCTCTGATATCTGGTCACACAAAATGTCACGCCCCAGAACCAGAATACTGGAGAGCGGGAGAATGACTCAGCCAGCTACGTATTACGGGTAGATGAATACCGTATAATACGATCAATGCTGTCTACAAGACGAGGGGGTGCATACTACATGAAAGTCTCCCTATGGTCGCTTTACTTCTATTGTCTCAATCATTCAAACAAGAAACAGAAATAGAGAACATGTGAGATAATACAGTAAGGCGTCCCAAACGCTCAGTCAAAATGTTCTTGATATCTGGCTTTACAAAATACAGCCAGATGATGTAGTAAGTATACACAATTGTTAGCAGCTGCAGTCTGACATAGTTACAATTATGTAAAGTAGGTACAAGATAATCCGACTAACATGTCGGTGCCAAACGGCAAAGTATAAAGTAGATAACAAAATGGGCGGAGAGGTAAGAAACCCACTCGAGTCCTCCTGCGATCATCCCTCTAGTGTTGACCATCTTGGAGGTAGAAGTAAGCTGGATCCTCGGGGACCGGCTCTAAATCTGGCCATGCAAAACCAGAGAGGTTAGACCTCTAATAGCAAGTACCGCAAGGGAGCACGATATGAGGAATGAAGCCAGTAATAAGAGGATATGATAATGGATCTCTGCTATCTACTAGGACTCACACAACATCACGACACTTCGAACCAACCTCCCAACCAAACAAGGACAGAAGTTGGCCCGTCATGTCCTGACATTCTGATCATCTTAGTTAAGTAACAGAGTAGATACAGTACACAAACAAATCAATTTAAACGGCCAGGCAACTACTACGGCTTGCTATTGTGAGTCCCAAGTTATCTTGGAATTATACAATAAAGGATTTCTCAGTTCTTACTATGCGCAAGCAAGGCTAGTTTACCCAGTCAATTAATTACGCCAATCATGAATTAGACGACTCCCAGTGGGACGCCCGTCATTAATATACAATATTCAATAGATAATATAACCAGATACCGCTCCCTGCCCGTGTGGCAGATTTGCAGTATCTGTGGGGACCAACCGGCCTGTCGGACACTACTAGTCCCAAGAGGGCTGCCATGTAAGAACTCAGGAATCCATTCTCTCCATGCAATCATTATTTTATTTAACTTAATAGTCTCTACGTTGAGTGAAGTACCATGCCGTGGATCATGGTCATTCAGAATGAGTACTTTCGTACGGGATACGATATGCACAACTCTACAATGATACCAGTGCGGTCAGGTTGTAGGTCTTACATAGCGTAATGCAACAATCAAAACTAACCACGGAGTAATCATGCCTTGACCATAAAATACACATGCTTCTTTGTAAAAAGTAAATAAATAAATAAATTGAAGCCTGCATGTGCCTGTATGCCAACATTCGAGATCAGCCAGTCGATTATAATAGTTCATAATTAATATGAATGTGTCTCATTTATTCAATTCAATAAGACGACTAGCCAGTCTCTTAGTTCCAATTAGGAACGCATGATCAATTATTAGTCAAGGTCACAATCATTATCAATGGTGACAAGGCATGAAAGTCAACTAGTATTCAGTAGGGTCGAGTCTACAACTCTCAGGGTTTAATTCCAGTCAATCGGGGTATCTATAACTCAATTCACGACACATGGTACATCCCACGTAACAATCTACATTTTACAGAAATATTAACATATCATGATTATATCAAGTTTATGCCAAAAGGCGTAAGGATATAAAATGGACGTTAAATATCTAATAAAATATCAATATCAAGTCAAGCTACGCTCAAGTCAGGCTACGCTCAAGTCAAGCTATGCTCAAGTCAGGCTACGCTCAAGTCAAGCTACGCTCAAGTCAGCATACGCTCAAGTCAGGCTACGCTCAAGTCAAGCTACGCTCAAGTCAGCATTCGCTCAAGTCAGGCTACGCTCAAGTCAAGCTACGCTCAAGTCAGGCTACGCTCAAGTCATGCTACGCTCAAGTCAAGCTACGCTCAAGTCAGGCTATGCTCAAGTCAAGCTACGCTCAAGTCAGGCTACGCTCAAGTCATGCTACTCTCAAGTCAAGCTACGCTCAAATCAGGCTACGCTCAAGTCAAGCTACGCTCAAGTCAGGCTACGCTCAAGTCATGCTACGCTCAAGTCAAGCTACGCTCAAGTCAGGCTACGCTCAAGTCAAGCTATGCTCAAGTCAGGCTACGCTCAAGTCATGCAACGCTCAAGTCAAGCTACGCTCAAGTCAGGCTACGCTCAAGTCAAGCTACGCTCAAGTCAGGCTACGCTCAAGTCATGCTACGCTCAAGTCAAGCTATGCTCAAGTCAGGCTACGCTCAAGTCAAGCTACGCTCAAGTCAGCATACGCTCAAGTCAGGCTACGCTCAAGAGGCAGCATATGAGTCAGACTGTGCTGCGCTAAAGAGCGAGCGTATGCATGACATACGCCTCCCAAAAGGCAGCGTATGAGTCAGAATGTGCTGCGCTAAAGAGCGAGCGTATGCAAGACATACGCCTCCAAAAGGCAACGTATGAGTCAGACTGTGCTGTGCTAAAGAGCGAGCGTAGCTCAGTGGCGCAAGCTAAAAAGCTCGCGTACACTGCTCACTGTCTTCTCCAAAATCAGCAGAACTCTATGGTTTGAACCCAAAGCTTCAAAAGTCCATAACTTGGTCAAAATAAGTCCAAATTCAACTTTTCAAAAGTCAAAATTGGGTAGAATAAAATTCTCTACAACATGGAACTATCATAACTTGAAAACAAAGAAGTTTGATAGATCAAAATCCAAAAATAACCCATTTCTAGATCTACAAAAATTAAAGCCTCAAAATGGAAAATGACAAGTTCTAATGTGTCTTAGAATCACAAGGGAAAGAGAATAGAACCAAAAAAAATGGGTTTTCATGTGGAAGCAAGATGTACTTGCCTATGGGTTTAGTTGGTGGAGAGAGTTAGGAGGAAGAAGAAGAAGAGTAAATAAGAAGTAATGAAGAGAGAGAGAGAGGATTGGGGCTTTAAATGGGGGTGTGGGTTCGGTTCATAATGAACCACCATAACCCAAAAATAAACCAACCTAGGCCAAACCTAAAGTAAGCTAAAGCAGAGAATAAAAGCAGAAAGTAAACTACAGAAAATTAATTGCAGAAAATTAATTAACATGAATTTAAATACAATATAATACATGATAAATATTTAAAGAAATATATTAAAGCAGTACATGCATTAAAAATACGTATTCTGGGAACGGGGAGTGACATCTCTACCTTCCTTGGAAAAATTTGGTCCTCGAAATTTCAAATCCGAGCAGGGTAGGAATATCACGGCCAAACTAGTACAAGCAATTTAAGCAAGCAATTATTTTACAATGTCCATAGCAAGTAACATATCTATAATTAATAGTCTACGATATCAAGTAATTTCTACTCATAGGGCGACTAGCATGCGGAGTTAAGACAATCAAGGTACACGGGAAGAAATATACCTTGTGAGTCAAACAGATGTGGATACCGTGATCGGATATCATCCTCACATTCCCACGTTGACTCTCCTAATGAGTGATGACCCCAAGCAACCCGGACAAGACTAATTGTTCGGTTCTTGAGTATCTTCTCTCTTCGGTCCAAAATGGACACAGGCTGTTCCTCGTAAGACAAGTTGGTACCAACAACCAACTCAGAATGATCAAGGATATGGCTTGGGTCCGATACATACCTTCACAACTGAGATACATGAAACACGTCATGCACCTCTCGTAACGAAGGTGGAAGGGACAAACGATAAGCAACATCGCCTACCCTATCAAGGATAACGAATGGTCCTACGTATCGCGGACTCAACTTCCTGCGAACGCCAAATCTAATGACCCCACGGGTAGGTGAGATCTGTAAGAATACGTGGTCTCCAATAGAAAACTCTAGCGGCCTACGATGCTGGTCCGCCCAATGGCGATGTCGATCCTGCGCAACTCGAAGTCGCTCTCTAATTCCTTTAACCAATTCAACTGTCTGAACAATCATTTCCGGGCATAACATCTTTCTGTCCCCGATATCATCCCATGCTAATGGCGACCTACACTTCTTGTCATATAGTGCCTCAAATGGCGCCATCTGGATACTAGCTTAATAACTGTTGTTATATGAAAACTCAACTAAGTGTAGGTGGCTTTCCCAAGATCCTCCAAACTCTAGGGTGCAAGCTCGCAACATATCTTCCAAAGTCAGAATTGTCCTTTCTGATTGGCCGTCCGTCTGCGGATGGTAAGCCGTACTAAATTTTAACTTGGTGCCCAAACTACGATGTAAGCTCTTCCAGAAATGTGACGTGAAACGGGTATCTCTGTCTGACACAATACTGACAGGGACTCCATGCTGTCTGACTATCTGCTGCATGTACAACTCTGCCAACTTTTCTGTAGATTGTCCTACTCTGAAAGGAAGAAAGTGTGCTACCTTTGTAAGCCGATCTACTATCACCCAAATAGCATCTTTACCACTTGGTGATCTCGGTAAACCGGTCACAAAGTCTATTGTGATGTGTTCCCACTTCCATTCCGGGATAGAAAGCGGTTGTAATAATCCAGCTGGCCTCTGCTGCTCTGTCTTTACTTGCTGACATATCAAGCAACGGGAAACAAACCTAGCTATCTCCCTCTTCATCCCGTTCCACCAGAAGTGCTGCTTGATATCTTGGTACATCTTGGTCCCACCAGGATGTATAGAATACTGAGAACTGTGAGCTTCTGTCATAACTTAATGTCTGATATCTCCACTAGGTACACATAGACGTGATCCAAACCTAAACGTACCATCTTCGTGGATTTGTATCTCTTTTCTGAGCCCTGACTCACATTCTGCCCTAAGCTTCTGAATCCTTGGATCCTGTGCCTGGGCTGCCTTGATCCTGCCTACCAAGTCGGATTGAACTTGTAGACTCGCCAGAATTCCTATATCATTAGGAAGTATAACTTCGATGCCCATCTCCTGAAGGTCTTCTAAGATGTGCTTCGGCGTTGTCAACATAAATGCGCCGCCTCTTCTGCTGAGAGCGTCTGCTACCATATTAGCCTTGTCTGTCACGCCCCAGAACCAGAATACTGGAGAGCGGGGGCAGACATAGCCAGCTACGTATATTGAAATGGATTCCATCTCGCTATACGGTCACGGCTGTCTAGGATACATGAGAGTTTATCTACAAGCCAACAGTCTCTTAAGGTCATGAACAAGCCTAGTGTCTCAATCACAAGCAAGTAAAATAGATGTTACAAGATGTATGATCATTAAATATACAATAATAAGGCGCCCCAAATATTACATATTCAGCTGATCATGAAGCTAGTCGTTACAAAATGTTAGGACTAGCAAGAGTTTAGTCATACATGATCAACCCTAGGATTTGTCAATCATGTTACAGCCCGTAGGCAGACAGTAAGTAAGTGCAATCGAGCTAAACAGGTGCTCGTCGGCTAAACGCCTCAAAAGAATATTTTTACAATAGAGTGTGAGAGCCAAAAATAATCCACTCGTTGCCAGGGTTCCGTCTAGTGGCCACCATCTGGCTGGAAGGTCGGTAGATCCTCCGGAGCTGCTCCGAAATCTGGCCACACAAAACCAGCTGGGTCAGACCCCAGAAAGAGCAAGTGCCACAAAGGAGGCTTCACTTAAGAACTAAAACCAACAATCAGCACAGGAATATAAATATAAATAAAATAAGGACTGGAATAAAAGGAAATATATCAGGATGATATACGACGAGATAACCATGGAACTATTCAGATAGCCAGGTTACAACCCGTAAACCAAACAAGGACCGGGGTTGTAACCCTTCGTCTGAACAGAACTTGGAATTCTCACCATTTATCGGAAAAAAAATAAATACAAGCATTCTGGTTATTCAATAGTCTGGAACAGGATCAGGGCAAGACTAGACTGGTTAGACTCCATCCAATCACTTCACGGCCAAACAAGAATTATGGCTTGATACTTTAACTAACTAGGATTGTCACAAGCCTAATTACTAACAAGATGCAGTGAGATTATTCCACAGCCACAAGCCCTGCAGACCATCCAGGTCACCCAGGTCGAGAGATTAGGGTTGAATTCAGGTGGGTACATCGTCCAGGAAACGCATGTACCCTTAAGCAGTTTGAAGGGTGCAACACATGACAGTGTGCTGAAAATGTGTCCTACTCGACGGCAGGCTACAGATCCCAAGTGCGCCCAGGTAACGGGATTGCCTGTAGCTGGGAAATCTCTTCATGACTAATATATTAATCTAGTTGTTAACCTTAGTCCATTTTAGTAGGTACTCCTGACCGTGGTACTCAGGAGTCCCATCCTAGACATGATGCAAGACAGGACTGGTTTATTCATACAAGCACAATCGCCCACGGTGTCCGGCCATTATACAGGTCATGTCATGTCAAGCAGCCGTCGTAACAGCTTATTAAGATATAACATGTCAGGTTATCAGGTCAAGTATACTAGTCAGGAGTGCGTCACGATGGGCCACTATCAGGTCATGTCAGGTCACTATGTCAGGAGTGCACCACTACGGGTCACTATCACGTCATGCTCAATTATCAATTCCAAACATATCAAGTAAATTCATGATTATCAAGTTCAGGACAAAAGGCGTAAGGATATAAAATGGACGTTAAATATCTAATAAAATATCAATATACAGGGCTATAGAAGATCAAGGGTAATCAGGTTACGCTTAAGCCAGGCTACGCTCAGGCTAGCGTACGCTCAGGTCTGCGTACGCTCGAACTAGCGTACCAAAGGGGTCCATACACTTCCAATGGGAAGCGTACGCAAGGGTCAGCGTACACAAGGGCACGCTCAAGCTACAAGTCAGCGTACGCTCAAGCTAGCGTACGCTCAAGACTGCGTACGCTCGAGCTAGCATACGAAAAGACACGCTGCCAACAGACAGCGTATCAAGGCTAGCGTACGCTCGCTAAAGAGCAGCGTACACAAGTCAGCGTACGCTCGCTAAAGAGCAGCGTACACAAGTCAGCGTACGCTCGCTAAAGAGCAGCGTACACAAGTCAGCGTACGCTCGCTAAAGAGCAGCGTACAGCTCAGCGTACGCTCACTAAAGAGCAGCGTACAGCTCAGTGGCGTAAGCTAAAAAGCTAGCTCACTGTTCACTGTCGTCTCCAAATGGCAAGAACAGCAAGAACTCTAAAGTTGAATCTAAGCTTTAATTGTCCATATCTTGGTCAAAACAAGTCCGAATCCAACTTTCCAAAGGTCAAAATTAGGTAGAATGAGATGCTCTAAAACATGGAACCATCAAAACTTGAAAACAAGGAAGTTTAATAGATCAAAACCATCAAAATCCGAAAATAGCAAAACTCTAGATCTACAACAATTAAAGCCTCAAAATGGAAAATGGCAAGTTCTAATGTGGTTTAGAATCATGAGGAGAAGCTAATGAAACCATCAAAAGGAGTTCTCTTGTGGAAGCAAGTTGCACTTGCCTATGGTGTTCTTGGTTGGTGGAGAAGAGTAATGGTGGGGGAAGAAGAAGTAAATGAGAATTATGGAGGAGAGAAAAGGTTGGTAGGGATAATAAAGAGGAGGGTTGTGGTGGAAATGAAGGAGAAGCATAGGCTAAGGTGTTCCACCCTTGGCCCATGATGAACCAAGCAGTGGGCCGGCCGAACCAAGCCAACCCAAACCGAGAGTAAACAAGCCAAGCCAAACCAAGTGGATATGCAAATACAAGATAAAATACGTATACGTATTCCAAATACGTAATACGAACAACAGGCATTATAACTCTACCCACCTTAAAAGAATTCCGTCTTCGAAATTTAATCAAGAGGCTAGAGGAGCAATGAAAAGCTACATTAATCACATGCAAGCTATAGCTAGGCAGACAAACACTCATTCAAGCAAGGAATTGAAGGCATGAGGCATAAGAAAGACATTATACCTCACGAGTTAAACAAGTCGGGATATCGCGATCGGATATCATCCTCACGCTTCCACGTTGACTCCCCCAAAGAGTGATGACCCTGTCACGCCCCAGAACCAGAATACTGGAGAGCGGGGGCGGACACAGCCAGCTACGTATATTGAAATAGAATACATCTCAACTACACGGTCACGGCTGTCTAGATATGAGGGTTTACTACAAGCCAGCAGTCTCTTAAGGTCAAGCCTATTGTCTCAATCTCAAGCAATTAACAGAGTTACAAGATGTTAGAGCATCAAATATATATATATAAGGCGTCCCAAATATTACATATTGGATGATCATGAAGCTAGTCGTACAAAATGATAGGACTAGCAAGAGTTCAGTCGTACATGATCAACCCTAGGATTTGTTAATCATGTTTACAGCCCGTAGGCAGACAGTAAGTAAATGTGCATCGAGCTAACAGGTGCTCGTCGGCTAAACGCCTCAAAAGAATAAATTTACATATGAGTGGGTGAAACAAAAAAAAGGAAAACCCACTCGTAGCCCGGGTTCCGTCTAGTATTCACCATTGGGCTGGAAGCTTGGTAGATCCTCGGGTGCTGCTCCGAAATCTGGCCACACAAAACCAGCTGGGTCAACCCCAGAAAGAGCAAGTGCCACAAAGGAGGCCACAAATAAGAACAAAAGCCAGCATATCAGAACACAAAGAATAAAAGTACAAGTAATAAAAGTACACAGAGCGATAAACGACTAAGGACGTGGAACCATTCCGGGAGCCAGGTTACAATCCTTAAACCAAACAAGGACCGGGATTGTACCCCTTCGCCTGAATAGTTCATTGTCTCTACCCATTTATCGTTGGAGATAAGTAAAACAATCATGATCAAGAGTTCCAGGTACAAGGGCTAGAGAAGACTTAGACAGAGCTGGACACCATTCATTCACAATCGGCCAAGCAAGTACTACGGCTTACTACTTTAACTAACTAGGGTTATCACAAGCCTAATTACTAACAAGATGCAAGTGAGAAACTCCCAGTCCCAAGCCCTGCAGACCATCCAGTTATCCTTCCGCGGGTTGAGAGTTATAGGTGGGTACATCGCCCGGGAGACAAATGTACCCTTAGGTGACTTAGAGGGTGCAACACATGACAGTGTGCTGGAAATGTGCTCTACTCGTCGGCAAGCTACAAGTCCATTAATGCCTCCAGATAACGAGACTGCCTGTGACCGGGAATTCTCCATGTTCTAATTTGGTCTACTCATTACCTAGTCCAATTTTAGTGTGAGTCCCTGGCCGTGGTACCCAGGAAGTCACGTCCTAGACATGATGCAAGACAAGACAAGTGGATTGTACAAGCAAGCAAGCAGGAACACCCACGGTGTCAAGGCAGGTCAAGTTAAGTTATCAAGCCAAGTCAAGTCAGGAGTGCGCCGCCACGGCCACTATCAAGTTATCAAGATAGTTCATGTCAGGGTACTTGTCAGGAGTGCGCCACGACGGGCCACTATCAAGTCGGATGGGTCATGTCAGGAGTGCACCACTACGGGTCACTGTCGTGTTATGCTAGTTCATTGTCTACCAGGCCATATACAATAGTTATTCCAAATATACAAGTAAAATCAAGTTCATGACAAAAGGCGTAAGGATATAAAATGGGCGTAAAATACCTGATACAATATATAGGATCATAAAAGAGCCAAGACCAAGAAATAACAAATTCATCATAAACAAGTAGGTAGCACAAGGGGGTCAAAGGTTGGGCTACGCAGGGTATAGACTGCGCATACAAGGCTGCACAAGGGTTGTCTTGCGCAAGGGTTACATTGCGCAAGGTGAGCGGTACGCAAGCAATACGCAATGCACAGTACGCAAGCCACTACGCGATGCACAGTACGCAGGCCAGCATACGCAGGGGCTACGCAAGTCACTACGCAAGCAATACGCAATGCACAGTACGCAAGCCACTACGCAATGCACAGTACGCAGGCCAGCATACGCAGGGGCTACGCAAGTCACTACGCAAGCAATACGCAATGCACAGTACGCAAGCCACTACGCAATGCACAGTACGCAGGCCAGCATACGCAGGGGCTACGCAAGTCACTACGCAAGCAATACGCAATGCACAGTACGCAAGCCACTACGCGATGCACAGTACGCAGGCCAGCATACGCAGGGTGCAATACGCCGGGTGCAATACGCAGGGGGCAATACGCAGGGGGCAATACGCAGGGTGCAATACGCAGGGTGCAATACGCAGAAGACCCTAAGCAAGGGTTCTACGCAAGCAACACTACGCAGGAGCTCTACGCAGAGGCCGTACGCGGGAGCCGCGTGGCCAACAAGAGGGAAAGGCTATGTTCTTCTCCTACCTCTGTCCGAGAGGAAGAATACCCAACCCAAAAACTTCAATTCTTCATAACTTTGCCAAATCAAAACCAAATTTAGATTTTCAAGGTTCTAACTTGAGTAAAATTGAATTCTCTTCCATATGGAAGCATCAAAAACCCATAAAATCCAACTAAAATAGATCAAAACCATGTAAATCCGAAAATAATTAAAACCTAGATCTAGAACAATGGAGACTCCAAATCACAAAATTCCAAGTTCTAATGTTGTTCTCCATGTCCAAATCTAGCTAATGAACAAATAAAAAGAGGTGCTTATTTAATGGCAAGATGCACTTGCCTATGGGTGTTGGTGGAGGAAGAAGAAGAAGAAGAAATTAATGGAGAAATTATGGAGGAGAGAGAAAGTAGGTGGGTTATAATGAGGGTGTTGTGGTGTAATGGAGGTGGTGTGTAGGCTATGGTGTTCCATCATGACAAACCAAACCAAACCAATCTCCAAAATAAAACCAAGCCATGGTCTAAAACCCATTTACAAGAATTCAAAAATCCGCAAGTCGAGAATAATAAAATACGTGCCAAAATCCAAATACGAGCATAATACGAAATACGGAAAATGAGGATGACAACTCTACTCACCTTCAAAGAATTCCGTCCTCGGAATTAAATCAAGGAGCTAGAGATTGCCACGACAAGCTATACTAAGCACAGACAAGCTACACTAAGCAGTCCAATCATACAATCATACAATGCAAGCAAGGAAGGGAAAGCGTAAGGTATAAGAAAGACATTATACCTCACGAGTCAAACAGGTAGGGATATCGCGATCGGATGTCGTCCTCACGCTCCCATGTTGACTCACCTAGAGAGTGATGACCCCAAGCAACACGGACTAAGTCAATAGTCTTGTTCTTGAGCGTCTTTTCTCTCCGGTCCAATATAGACACGGGCCTCTCCTCATACGAAAGGTTGGTACCAACAACCAATTCCGAATGATCTAGGATATGGCTCGGGTCCGGGATGTACCGTCTTAATTGGGATACATGGAATACATCATGTACCTCACTTAGCGACGGCGGAAGAGCGAGACGATAGGACACGTCACCTACTCGCTCCAGAATATCAAACGGCCCTATATACCTAGGACTAAGCTTTTCCCGTACGCCAAAACGAATGACGCCGCGGGTAGGCGAGATCCTAAGGAATACATGGTCGCCGACGGCAAATTCTAAGGGACGCCGATGAGCATCGGCCCAATGGCGCTGACGATCCTGAGCAACTCGGAGGTGATCTCTGACTTTTCTGACCACTTCAACCGTCTGAGAAATCAGTTCTGGACCAAGCATCTGCCTCTCTCCGACATCGTCCCATGCTAACGGAGATCTGCACTTCCTGCCATACAGAGCCTCGAAGGGTGCCATCTGGATACTGGCCTGGAAACTATTGTTGTACGAGAATTCCACCAGGTGCAGGTGATCCTCCCATGAACCACCGAAGTCAAGGGTACATGACCGCAACATATCTTCGAGAGTTTGTATAGTACGCTCTGATTGCCCATCTGTCTGCGGATGATACGCTGAGCTGAACTTGAGACGAGTCCCCAAACTTTGATGAAGACTGCGCCAGAAGTGCGATGTGAATCTCGTATCCCTGTCTGATACTATGCTGACTGGCACTCCGTGAAGTCTGACAATCTGCCTGAGATACATCTCTGCTAGCTGTGCCGTTGACTGTCCAACTCTAAATGGAAGAAAGTGTGCCACCTTGGTAAGCCTGTCCACAATGACCCAAATAGCATCTCTGCCTGCCGGAGACCTGGGTAACCCAGTCACGAAATCCATGGTTATGTGTTCCCATTTCCATTCTGGGATCGGTAAAGGTTGTAGAAGTCCAGCTGGCCTCTGATGTTCAGCCTTGACCTGTTGGCAAACCAAACATCGAGAGACATACCGGGCTATCTCCCTCTTCATACCATTCCACCAAAAGTGCTGACGAATATCTCTGTGCATCTTCGTGCCGCCTGGGTGAATGGAGTACTGCGAACTGTGAGCCTCTGCCATGACTTCCTGTCTGATATCTCCACTGGGTACACAAAGACGCGTGCCGTGTCGAAGTGTACCATCTTCGTGAATACATAACTCTGGCCTTCTTCCTGCCTCGCACTCTGCTCTGAGCCGCTGAATCTTGGAATCTGTTAACTGTGATGTCCGGATCCTCTCAACTATGGTGGACTGAATCTGTAGGCTGGCCATCAAGGCCACATTGGAAGGAAGAACCACTTCAATTCCTATCTTCTGAAGATCTGACAATAGCTCTGGTTGCGCTGTTAGGAGGTAGACTCCGGCTCTCCTGCTCAATGCATCTGCTACCACGTTGGCCTTCCCTGGGTGATACTGCAAGTCCACATCATAGTCCACAAGTAGCTCGAGCCATCTTCTCTGCCGCATATTAAGATCCTTCTGGGTGAAAACATACTTCAGGCTCTTGTGATCAGTAAATATCTCCACTCTGTCTCCGTACAAGTAGTGCCTCCACAACTTAAGTGCAAACACTACTGCTGCTAGCTCCAAGTCGTGGGTCGGGTAATTCTTCTCATGATCACGGAGTTGACGTGACGCATAAGCAATTACCTTCCCATGCTGCATCAAAACACATCCCAATCCTCTGCCTGAAGCGTCGCAATAAACTGTGAATCCTCCGGTCCCATCTGGAAGTGTGAGAATGGGAGCCGTTATCAAACCTCGCTTCAACTTCTCAAATGATTCCTGACATTCTGCTGTCCAAACGAACGGCACATCCTTGCGGGTCAACTGGGTCATCGGCGCTGAAATCCTTGCAAAATCTGAGACGAACCGCCGGTAGTAGCCGGCCAATCCAAGGAAGCTGCGAACCTCTGCCACTGAGCTGGGTACTGGCCATGCCTCGATAGCCACAATCTTCTGGGGATCAACTTCCACTCCTCCTCTAGTAATGATGTGACCCAAGTAAGAAATGCGATCGAGCCAGAACTCGCATTTACTGAACTTGGCGTACAATTGGTGTTCTCTGAGAATCTGGAGGACAACTCTGAGATGCTGCTCGTGCTCTGCTTCACACTTGCTGTAGACCAGGATGTCATCAAGGAACACTATCACAAACTGATCCAAGTAAGGCATGAAAATACGGTTCATGAGGTCCATGAACACTGCCGGCGCATTGGTCGCTCCAAAGGGCATAACTAGAAACTCCCAATGCCCGTACCTAGATCTGAACGCCGTCTTCGGGATGTCCTGCTCTCTGACTCTGATCTGGTGGTATCCTGACCGCAAGTCTATCTTCGAGAAAACTGAAGCCCCCTTGAGTTGATCAAACAAGTCATCTATCCTTGGAAGAGGGTATCTGTTCTTAATTGTCACTGAGTTCAAGGTACGATAATCCACACATAGCCTGGACGTACCATCCTTCTTTTTCACAAGAAGCATCGGGGCTCCCCAAGGCGATCCACTAGCACGAATAAATCCCTTGGTTCTAAGTTCTTCAATCATTTTGTACAAAATCTCCAACTCTGAAGGTGCCATCCTGTAGACTCGCTCTGATACTGGTGCTGTCCCGGGGATCAAGTCGATGGTGAACTCGATCTCCCGCTCTGGCGGCATCCCTGGAAGTTCCTCTGGGAAGACATCTGGAAACTCTTCAACTATCCGGGGCAACTGCACTGCCGCTACTGCCATTCGCAATACTGGAGGAGATGGCTCTACTGTGCCTCTGGAAAATGAAAACTCTGGCTCTCCGGGAATACTAAAGACAACTCTGCCAACATGGCAGTCTATCCTAGCATAATGGTTCCTCAACCAATCCATGCCTAGGACTACATCATAGTCTGCCATAGGGAACTCTATGAATCTAGCGGAGAACTCTCTACCGCTAACTACAATCCGACACGAGGAAAACACTCGATCTACTCCCACAAGGCCATTACCAGTAAGTATATTGAGCCTCACTGATAATGACTCGGGCTCCAATCCTATCCGTGTCGCGAATCGTGCAGACATGAACGAATGCGATGCACCAGAATCAAATAATACAGATGCTGGAAAGGAGTTGATGAGAATAGTACCTGCCACTACCTCACCTGGTGCAACTTCTTCTTCCATGGTCATCATCATAGCCTGACCTCTAGCTGCGGGTCCCCTCTGCTGGAAACCCCTATGTCGGTTCTGTGCAGGAGCCTGGGTGAACTGCTGCTGGTTCTGCTGCTGAAAGGCCTGGGCCTGAGGCAACAATGGCCTAGGGTACTGCTGCTGCTGCTGCTGGACTGGAACTGGGGCTGGTCCCCTCACTGAAGAACTAGAAAGGTTGGATGATGATGGACCTCCCCTATTCGGGCAGGTCCCTATCTGGTGGTCTGCTCCTCCACAAGCTAGGCACAATCCCTGTGCCCTACGACACTCTGCCACTACATGGCCCGGCTTCCCGCAATGAGAACATCCCACCGCGGAAGACTGCTTCTGCTTCTGCTGCTGCGGGTACGTCGGGGTCGAATGCTGAACCGACGTCACTGAGGCCACCCGCCTCGGAGTTCCAATGGTTATACCCCTAGCTGCCGGGGCTGGAGCTGAAGATTGGTGCATCTGGTTGTGGGACCGTTTCCTGCCTCCGGTCCTGTCCACAATTCTCCGGGAGGTATACTCATGCCTCCTTGCTGCCTTTAATACTGCATCGAACGTCTGGTGCTCGAACTGCTCCACAGCTAATAATATCTCTAAATGCAGCCCCTGCTGGAACCGCTGAGCCCTATCGAACTCGGTTGCCACCAAGGTGGGGGCGAACCTACTCAGCCTGGAAAACTCGGTCGCATAGCCATCGACCGTCCTGCCTCCTTGCTTCAAGTTGGTGAATCTGGTCTGCAGGTCGTACCGTGCCACCGCATCGAAGTACTTCGTCTGGAACCTCACTCTGAACGTCGCCCAAGTGACTGGTGCTGCTAACCCCATGGCCTGAGCTGCCCACCAATCGCGAGCCAAGTCTAACAACTGTAGGCGTACCACCGCCACCTTCTCATTCTCAGGTGTCCTAGCTGCTTCTAGAACCACCTCGGTATCCTGAAGCCAAGCGTCCGCGGCAACCGCATCTTCACTGCCATCAAAGAAGGGAGGGTTCAAGCGCTTGAAACTGTTGGCCGCTTGATTTCCTTGGGGACCTCCTCGGTTTAGTGCATCATGAACTTCCTGGTGCAAGGCGTCGCCTCGACGATCTTGGGATGCAAGCAGTTCTCTGATAAGCCCTACCAAAGGTCCCTCATCCTGTCTAGCTGGTTGAACGGGCGGAGCTTCCTGAACTAGAGGTTCTGAGCCTCCGGGAAGCATAACTCGGGAGGCTACTCCAGAGTGCTGAACTTGATCTTCCTGGCGCTGGGGTGCTTGTCGAGCTTCCTCTGGCTGGTTGGCAGGTCCGGGAGTAATGCCGCTGAAGAAGACGACATAGGGAACAATAAGGAAAGGACCAGGACAGATCAATGATACAAGCATGTGATCAGGTCAAGAATCTCAGGGATTTGAAGATACGAGCAGAGATCAAGGGCGAATATTGATTGAGACATCTATTTGGTAAACCCTCACATTTCTTGATTGACAAGACCTGCATGGGCCACCACTTAAACCGTGTCACGCCCCAGAACCAGAATACTGGAGAGCGGGGGCGGACACAGCCAGCTACGTATATTGAAATAGAATACATCTCAACTACACGGTCACGGCTGTCTAGATATGAGGGTTTACTACAAGCCAGCAGTCTCTTAAGGTCAAGCCTATTGTCTCAATCTCAAGCAATTAACAGAGTTACAAGATGTTAGAGCATCAAATATATATATATAAGGCGTCCCAAATATTACATATTGGATGATCATGAAGCTAGTCGTACAAAATGATAGGACTAGCAAGAGTTCAGTCGTACATGATCAACCCTAGGATTTGTTAATCATGTTTACAGCCCGTAGGCAGACAGTAAGTAAATGTGCATCGAGCTAACAGGTGCTCGTCGGCTAAACGCCTCAAAAGAATAAATTTACATATGAGTGGGTGAAACAAAAAAAGGAAAACCCACTCGTAGCCCGGGTTCCGTCTAGTGTTCACCATTGGGCTGGAAGCTTGGTAGATCCTCGGGTGCTGCTCCGAAATCTGGCCACACAAAACCAGCTGGGTCAACCCCAGAAAGAGCAAGTGCCACAAAGGAGGCCACAAATAAGAACAAAAGCCAGCATATCAGAACACAAAGAATAAAAGTACAAGTAATAAAAGTACACAGAGCGATAAACGACTAAGGACGTGGAACCATTCCGGGAGCCAGGTTACAATCCTTAAACCAAACAAGGACCGGGATTGTACCCCTTCGCCTGAATAGTTCACTGTCTCTACCCATTTATCGTTGGAGATAAGTAAAACAATCATGATCAAGAGTTCCAGGTACAAGGGCTAGAGAAGACTTAGACAGAGCTGGACACCATTCATTCACAATCGGCCAAGCAAGTACTACGGCTTACTACTTTAACTAACTAGGGTTATCACAAGCCTAATTACTAACAAGATGCAAGTGAGAAACTCCCAGTCCCAAGCCCTGCAGACCATCCAGTTATCCTTCCGCGGGTTGAGAGTTATAGGTGGGTACATCGCCCGGGAGACAAATGTACCCTTAGGTGACTTAGAGGGTGCAACACATGACAGTGTGCTGGAAATGTGCTCTACTCGTCGGCAAGCTACAAGTCCATTAATGCCTCCAGATAACGAGACTGCCTGTGACCGGGAATTCTCCATGTTCTAATTTGGTCTACTCATTACCTAGTCCAATTTTAGTGTGAGTCCCTGGCCGTGGTACCCAGGAAGTCACGTCCTAGACATGATGCAAGACAAGACAAGTGGATTGTACAAGCAAGCAAGCAGGAACACCCACGGTGTCAAGGCAGGTCAAGTTAAGTTATCAAGCCAAGTCAAGTCAGGAGTGCGCCGCCACGGCCACTATCAAGTTATCAAGATAGTTCATGTCAGGGTACTTGTCAGGAGTGCGCCACGACGGGCCACTATCAAGTCGGATGGGTCATGTCAGGAGTGCACCACTACGGGTCACTGTCGTGTTATGCTAGTTCATTGTCTACCAGGCCATATACAATAGTTATTCCAAATATACAAGTAAAATCAAGTTCATGACAAAAGGCGTAAGGATATAAAATGGGCGTAAAATACCTGATACAATATATAGGATCATAAAAGAGCCAAGACCAAGAAATAACAAATTCATCATAAACAAGTAGGTAGCACAAGGGGGTCAAAGGTTGGGCTACGCAGGGTATAGACTGCGCATACAAGGCTGCACAAGGGTTGTCTTGCGCAAGGGTTACATTGCGCAAGGTGAGCGGTACGCAAGCAATACGCAATGCACAGTACGCAAGCCACTACGCGATGCACAGTACGCAGGCCAGCATACGCAGGGGCTACGCAAGCAATACGCAATGCACAGTACGCAAGCCACTACGCAATGCACAGTACGCAGGCCAGCATACGCAGGGGCTATGCAAGTCACTACGCAAGCAATACGCAATGCACAGTACGCAAGCCACTACGCAATGCACAGTACGCAGGCCAGCATACGCAGGGGCTACGCAAGTCACTACGCAAGCAATACGCAATGCACAGTACGCAAGCCACTACGCGATGCACAGTACGCAGGCCAGCATACGCAGGGTGCAATACGCCGGGTGCAATACGCAGGGGGCAATACGCAGGGGGCAATACGCAGGGTGCAATACGCAGGGTGCAATACGCAGAAGACCCTAAGCAAGGGTTCTACGCAAGCAACACTACGCAGGAGCTCTACGCAGAGGCCGTACGCGGGAGCCGCGTGGCCAACAAGAGGGAAAGGCTATGTTCTTCTCCTACCTCTGTCCGAGAGGAAGAATACCCAACCCAAAAACTTCAATTCTTCATAACTTTGCCAAATCAAAACCAAATTTAGATTTTCAAGGTTCTAACTTGAGTAAAATTGAATTCTCTTCCATATGGAAGCATCAAAAACCCATAAAATCCAACTAAAATAGATCAAAACCATGTAAATCCGAAAATAATTAAAACCTAGATCTAGAACAATGGAGACTCCAAATCACAAAATTCCAAGTTCTAATGTTGTTCTCCATGTCCAAATCTAGCTAATGAACAAATAAAAAGAGGTGCTTATTTAATGGCAAGATGCACTTGCCTATGGGTGTTGGTGGAGGAAGAAGAAGAAGAAGAAATTAATGGAGAAATTATGGAGGAGAGAGAAAGTAGGTGGGTTATAATGAGGGTGTTGTGGTGTAATGGAGGTGGTGTGTAGGCTATGGTGTTCCATCATGACAAACCAAACCAAACCAATCTCCAAAATAAAACCAAGCCATGGTCTAAAACCCATTTACAAGAATTCAAAAATCTGCAAGTCGAGAATAATAAAATACGTGCCAAAATCCAAATACGAGCATAATACGAAATACGGAAAATGAGGATGACAACTCTACTCACCTTCAAAGAATTCCGTCTTCGGAATTAAATCAAGGAGCTAGAGATTGCCACGACAAGCTATACTAAGCACAGACAAGCTACACTAAGCAGTCCAATCATACAATCATACAATGCAAGCAAGGAAGGGAAAGCGTAAGGTATAAGAAAGACATTATACCTCACGAGTCAAACAGGTAGGGATATCGCGATCGGATGTCGTCCTCACGCTCCCATGTTGACTCACCTAGAGAGTGATGACCCCAAGCAACACGGACTAAGTCAATAGTCTTGTTCTTGAGCGTCTTTTCTCTCCGGTCCAATATAGACACGGGCCTCTCCTCATACGAAAGGTTGGTACCAACAACCAATTCCGAATGATCTAGGATATGGCTCGGGTCCGGGATGTACCGTCTTAATTGGGATACATGGAATACATCATGTACCTCACTTAGCGATGGCGGAAGAGCGAGACGATAGGACACGTCACCTACTCGCTCCAGAATATCAAACGGCCCTATACCTAGGACTAAGCTTTCCCCGTACGCCAAAACGAATGACGCCGCGGGTAGGCGAGATCCTAAGGAATACATGGTCGCCGACGGCAAATTCTAAGGGACGCCGATGAGCATCGGCCCAATGGCGCTGACGATCCTGAGCAACTCGGAGGTGATCTCTGACTTTTCTGACCACTTCAACCGTCTGAGAAATCAGTTCTGGACCAAGCATCTGCCTCTCTCCGACATCGTCCCATGCTAACGGAGATCTGCACTTCCTGCCATACAGAGCCTCGAAGGGTGCCATCTGGATACTGGCCTGGAAACTATTGTTGTACGAGAATTCCACCAGGTGCAGGTGATCCTCCCATGAACCACCGAAGTCAAGGGTACATGACCGCAACATATCTTCGAGAGTTTGTATAGTACGCTCTGATTGCCCATCTGTCTGCGGATGATACGCTGAGCTGAACTTGAGACGAGTCCCCAAACTTTGATGAAGACTGCGCCAGAAGTGCGATGTGAATCTCGTATCCCTGTCTGATACTATGCTGACTGGCACTCCGTGAAGTCTGACAATCTGCCTGAGATACATCTCTGCTAGCTGTGCCGTTGACTGTCCAACTCTAAATGGAAGAAAGTGTGCCACCTTGGTAAGCCTGTCCACAATGACCCAAATAGCATCTCTGCCTGCCGGAGACCTGGGTAACCCAGTCACGAAATCCATGGTTATGTGTTCCCATTTCCATTCTGGGATCGGTAAAGGTTGTAGAAGTCCAGCTGGCCTCTGATGTTCAGCCTTGACCTGTTGGCAAACCAAACATCGAGAGACATACCGGGCTATCTCCCTCTTCATACCATTCCACCAAAAGTGCTGACGAATATCTCTGTGCATCTTCGTGCCGCCTGGGTGAATGGAGTACTGCGAACTGTGAGCCTCTGCCATGACTTCCTGTCTGATATCTCCACTGGGTACACAAAGACGCGTGTCGTGTCGAAGTGTACCATCTTCGTGAATACATAACTCTGGCCTTCTTCCTGCCTCGCACTCTGCTCTGAGCCGCTGAATCTTGGAATCTGTTAACTGTGATGTCCGGATCCTCTCAACTATGGTGGACTGAATCTGTAGGCTGGCCATCAAGGCCACATTGGAAGGAAGAACCACTTCAATTCCTATCTTCTGAAGATCTGACAATAGCTCTGGTTGCGCTGTTAGGAGGTAGACTTCGGCTCTCCTGCTCAATGCATCTGCTACCACGTTGGCCTTCCCTGGGTGATACTGCAAGTCCACATCATAGTCCACAAGTAGCTCGAGCCATCTTCTCTGCCGCATATTAAGATCCTTCTGGGTGAAAACATACTTCAGGCTCTTGTGATCAGTAAATATCTCCACTCTGTCTCCGTACAAGTAGTGCCTCCACAACTTAAGTGCAAACACTACTGCTGCTAGCTCCAAGTCGTGGGTCGGGTAATTCTTCTCATGATCACGGAGTTGACGTGACGCATAAGCAATTACCTTCCCATGCTGCATCAAAACACATCCCAATCCTCTGCCTGAAGCGTCGCAATAAACTGTGAATCCTCCGGTCCCATCTGGAAGTGTGAGAATGGGAGCCGTTATCAAACCTCGCTTCAACTTCTCAAATGATTCCTGACATTCTGCTGTCCAAACGAACGGCACATCCTTGCGGGTCAACTGGGTCATCGGCGCTGAAATCCTTGCAAAATCTGAGACGAACCGCCGGTAGTAGCCGGCCAATCCAAGGAAGCTGCGAACCTCTGCCACTGAGCTGGGTACTGGCCATGCCTCGATAGCCACAATCTTCTGGGGATCAACTTCCACTCCTCCTCTAGTAATGATGTGACCCAAGTAAGAAATGCGATCGAGCCAGAACTCGCATTTACTGAACTTGGCGTACAATTGGTGTTCTCTGAGAATCTGGAGGACAACTCTGAGATGCTGCTCGTGCTCTGCTTCACACTTGCTGTAGACCAGGATGTCATCAAGGAACACTATCACAAACTGATCCAAGTAAGGCATGAAAATACGGTTCATGAGGTCCATGAACACTGCCGGCGCATTGGTCGCTCCAAAGGGCATAACTAGAAACTCCCAATGCCCGTACCTAGATCTGAACGCCGTCTTCGGGATGTCCTGCTCTCTGACTCTGATCTGGTGGTATCCTGACCGCAAGTCTATCTTCGAGAAAACTGAAGCCCCCTTGAGTTGATCAAACAAGTCATCTATCCTTGGAAGAGGGTATCTGTTCTTAATTGTCACTGAGTTCAAGGTACGATAATCCACACATAGCCTGGACGTACCATCCTTCTTTTTCACAAGAAGCATCGGGGCTCCCCAAGGCGATCCACTAGCACGAATAAATCCCTTGGTTCTAAGTTCTTCAATCATTTTGTACAAAATCTCCAACTCTGAAGGTGCCATCCTGTAGACTCGCTCTGATACTGGTGCTGTCCCGGGGATCAAGTCGATGGTGAACTCGATCTCCCGCTCTGGCGGCATCCCTGGAAGTTCCTCTGGGAAGACATCTGGAAACTCTTCAACTATCCGGGGCAACTGCACTGCCGCTACTGCCATTCGCAATACTGGAGGAGATGGCTCTACTGTGCCTCTGGAAAATGAAAACTCTGGCTCTCCGGGAATACTAAAGACAACTCTGCCAACATGGCAGTCTATCCTAGCATAATGGTTCCTCAACCAATCCATGCCTAGGACTACATCATAGTCTGCCATAGGGAACTCTATGAATCTAGCGGAGAACTCTCTACCGCTAACTACAATCCGACACGAGGAAAACACTCGATCTACTCCCACAAGGCCATTACCAGTAAGTATATTGAGCCTCACTGATAATGACTCGGGCTCCAATCCTATCCGTGTCGCGAATCGTGCAGACATGAACGAATGCGATGCACCAGAATCAAATAATACAGATGCTGGAAAGGAGTTGATGAGAATAGTACCTGCCACTACCTCACCTGGTGCAACTTCTTCTTCCATGGTCATCATCATAGCCTGACCTCTAGCTGCGGGTCCCCTCTGCTGGAAACCCCTATGTCGGTTCTGTGCAGGAGCCTGGGTGAACTGCTGCTGGTTCTGCTGCTGAAAGGCCTGGGCCTGAGGCAACAATGGCCTAGGGTACTGCTGCTGCTGCTGCTGGACTGGAACTGGGGCTGGTCCCCTCACTGAAGAACTAGAAAGGTTGGATGATGATGGACCTCCCCTATTCGGGCAGGTCCCTATCTGGTGGTCTGCTCCTCCACAAGCTAGGCACAATCCCTGTGCCCTACGACACTCTGCCACTACATGGCCCGGCTTCCCGCAATGAGAACATCCCACCGCGGAAGACTGCTTCTGCTTCTGCTGCTGCGGGTACGTCGGGGTCGAATGCTGAACCGACGTCACTGAGGCCACCCGCCTCGGAGTTCCAATGGTTATACCCCTAGCTGCCGGGGCTGGAGCTGAAGATTGGTGCATCTGGTTGTGGGACCGTTTCCTGCCTCCGGTCCTGTCCACAATTCTCCGGGAGGTATACTCATGCCTCCTTGCTGCCTTTAATACTGCATCGAACGTCTGGTGCTCGAACTGCTCCACAGCTAATAATATCTCTAAATGCAGCCCCTGCTGGAACCGCTGAGCCCTATCGAACTCGGTTGCCACCAAGGTGGGGGCGAACCTACTCAGCCTGGAAAACTCGGTCGCATAGCCATCGACCGTCCTGCCTCCTTGCTTCAAGTTGGTGAATCTGGTCTGCAGGTCGTACCGTGCCACCGCATCGAAGTACTTCGTCTGGAACCTCACTCTGAACGTCGCCCAAGTGACTGGTGCTGCTAACCCCATGGCCTGAGCTGCCCACCAATCGCGAGCCAAGTCTAACAACTGTAGGCGTACCACCGCCACCTTCTCATTCTCAGGTGTCCTAGCTGCTTCTAGAACCACCTCGGTATCCTGAAGCCAAGCGTCCGCGGCAACCGCATCTTCACTGCCATCAAAGAAGGGAGGGTTCAAGCGCTTGAAACTGTTGGCCGTTTGATTTCCTTGGGGACCTCCTCGGTTTAGTACATCATGAACTTCCTGGTGCAAGGCGTCGCCTCGACGATCTTGGGATGCAAGCAGTTCTCTGATAAGCCCTACCAAAGGTCCCTCATCCTGTCTAGCTGGTTGAACGGGCGGAGCTTCCTGAACTAGAGGTTCTGAGCCTCCGGGAAGCATAACTCGGGAGGCTACTCCAGAGTGCTGAACTTGATCTTCCTGGCGCTGGGGTGCTTGTCGAGCTTCCTCTGGCTGGTTGGCAGGTCCGGGAGTAATGCCGCTGAAGAAGACGACATAGGGAACAATAAGGAAAGGACCAGGACAGATCAATGATACAAGCATGTGATCAGGTCAAGAATCTCAGGGATTTGAAGATACGAGCAGAGATCAAGGGCGAATATTGATTGAGACATCTATTTGGTAAACCCTCACATTTCTTGATTGACAAGACCTGCATGGGCCACCACTTAAACCGTGTCACGCCCCAGAACCAGAATACTGGAGAGCGGGGGCGGACACAGCCAGCTACGTATATTGAAATAGAATACATCTCAACTACACGGTCACGGCTGTCTAGATATGAGGGTTTACTACAAGCCAGCAGTCTCTTAAGGTCAAGCCTATTGTCTCAATCTCAAGCAATTAACAGAGTTACAAGATGTTAGAGCATCAAATATATATATATAAGGCGTCCCAAATATTACATATTGGATGATCATGAAGCTAGTCGTACAAAATGATAGGACTAGCAAGAGTTCAGTCGTACATGATCAACCCTAGGATTTGTTAATCATGTTTACAGCCCGTAGGCAGACAGTAAGTAAATGTGCATCGAGCTAACAGGTGCTCGTCGGCTAAACGCCTCAAAAGAATAAATTTACATATGAGTGGGTGAAACAAAAAAAAGGAAAACCCACTCGTAGCCCGGGTTCCGTCTAGTGTTCACCATTGGGCTGGAAGCTTGGTAGATCCTCGGGTGCTGCTCCGAAATCTGGCCACACAAAACCAGCTGGGTCAACCCCAGAAAGAGCAAGTGCCACAAAGGAGGCCACAAATAAGAACAAAAGCCAGCATATCAGAACACAAAGAATAAAAGTACAAGTAATAAAAGTACACAGAGCGATAAACGACTAAGGACGTAGAACCATTCCGGGAGCCAGGTTACAATCCTTAAACCAAACAAGGACCGGGATTGTACCCCTTCGCCTGAATAGTTCACTGTCTCTACCCATTTATCGTTGGAGATAAGTAAAACAATCATGATCAAGAGTTCCAGGTACAAGGGCTAGAGAAGACTTAGACAGAGCTGGACACCATTCATTCACAATCGGCCAAGCAAGTACTACGGCTTACTACTTTAACTAACTAGGGTTATCACAAGCCTAATTACTAACAAGATGCAAGTGAGAAACTCCCAGTCCCAAGCCCTGCAGACCATCCAGTTATCCTTCCGCGGGTTGAGAGTTATAGGTGGGTACATCGCCCGGGAGACAAATGTACCCTTAGGTGACTTAGAGGGTGCAACACATGACAGTGTGCTGGAAATGTGCTCTACTCGTCGGCAAGCTACAAGTCCATTAATGCCTCCAGATAACGAGACTGCCTGTGACCGGGAATTCTCCATGTTCTAATTTGGTCTACTCATTACCTAGTCCAATTTTAGTGTGAGTCCCTGGCCGTGGTACCCAGGAAGTCACGTCCTAGACATGATGCAAGACAAGACAAGTGGATTGTACAAGCAAGCAAGCAGGAACACCCACGGTGTCAAGGCAGGTCAAGTTAAGTTATCAAGCCAAGTCAAGTCAGGAGTGCGCCGCCACGGCCACTATCAAGTTATCAAGATAGTTCATGTCAGGGTACTTGTCAGGAGTGCGCCACGACGGGCCACTATCAAGTCGGATGGGTCATGTCAGGAGTGCACCACTACGGGTCACTGTCGTGTTATGCTAGTTCATTGTCTACCAGGCCATATACAATAGTTATTCCAAATATACAAGTAAAATCAAGTTCATGACAAAAGGCGTAAGGATATAAAATGGGCGTAAAATACCTGATACAATATATAGGATCATAAAAGAGCCAAGACCAAGAAATAACAAATTCATCATAAACAAGTAGGTAGCACAAGGGGGTCAAAGGCTGGATCGTGCGCTCCGACTGTCCATCTGTCTGTGGGTGATATGCTGAACTGAACTGGAGATGAGTTCCCAAACTCTCTTGCAAGCTATGCCAAAAGTGCGACGTAAATCTTGAATCTCGGTCTGAGGTGATACTGACTGGCATACCGTGCAATCTGACAATCTGCCTGAGGTACAGCTCTGCTAACTGAGCCGTCGACTGACCAACTCTGAATGGAAGAAAGTGAGCCACCTTCGTAAGCCTATCCACAATGACCCAAATAGCATCTCTACCAGCTGGGGATCTAGGTAATCCAGTCACGAAATCCACGGTTATATGCTCCCATTTTTATGCCGGAATCGACAAGGGCTGAAGAAGTCTAGCCGATCTCTGATGTTCGACCTTGACTTGTTGGCAAACCAAACACCGAGAGACAAACCGAGCTATCTCCCGCTTTATGCCATTCCACCAGAAGTGCTGACGGATATCACGGTACATCTTCGTACCGCCAGGATGGATGGAATACTGAGAACTGTGCGCTTCCGACATGATCTCATGTCTGATATCTCCACTGGGTACACAAAGACGCTTACCATTTCAAAGTGTACCATCCTCATGAATGCATAACTCTGGTCTTCGTCCTGCCTCATACTCTGCTCTGAGTCGCTGAAGCTTGGAATCTGTTGACTGCGCCATCCGGATCCTCTCGACTATAGTGGACTGAACTTGCATACTGGCCATCAATGCCACATTGGTAGGAAGGACAACTTCTATTTCCATCTTCTGAAAATCGGATAATAACTCCGGCTGTGCTGTTAGGAAATAAACTCTGGCTCTCCTGCTCAATGCATCCGCAACAACGTTGGCCTTCCCAGGATGATACTGCAAGTTGATGTCATAATCCACAAGCAGCTCTAGCCATCTCCTCTGACGTATGTTGAGATCATTCTGGGTGAACACATACTTCAGACTCTTGTGGTCGGTGAAAATCTTCACCCTATCTCCATACAAGTAGTGCCTCCAAAGCTTAAGTGCAAACACTACTGCTGCCAGCTCCAAGTCATGGGTTGGGTAATTTCTCTCATGATCACGAAGTTGTCATGACGCATAAGCTATTACCATCCCATGCTACATCAGAACACATCCTAAACCTCTGCCCGAAGCATCATAATACACTGAGAATCCTCCGGTTCCATCTGGAAGCGTGAGAATAGGAGCCGTCATCAAGCCTCGCTTCAACCTCTCAAAAGAATCATGGCACTCTGCTGTCCAAGCAAACTGCACATCCTTGCGGGTCAACTGGGTCAATGGCGCTGAGATCCGAGCAAAGTCCGAAACAAATTGCCGATAGTAGCCGGCCAATCCAAGAAAACTGTGAATTTCTGCCACTGTGCTAGGTACCGGCCACGTTTCAATAGCCACGATCTTCTGGGGATCCACTTCCACTCCTTCCCGGGTGATGATATGACCCAAGTACGAAATACGATCGAGCCAGAACTCGCATTTACTGAACTTGGCATACAATTGGTGCTCTCTGAGAATCTGAAGAACCACACGGAGATGCTGCTCATGCTCCGCCTCACTCTTGCTGTAGACTAGGATGTCGTCTAGGAACACAATCACGAACTGATCCAAATAAGGCATAAAGATACGATTCATGAGGTCCATGAATACTGTCGGCGCATTGGTTGCTCCAAATGGCATCACAAGGAACTCCCAATGCCCATATCTCGATCTAAAAGCTGTCTTCGGGATGTCCTGCTCTCTGACTCTGATCTGATGATAACCTGAGCGCAAATTAATCTTCGAGAACACTGAAGCCCCCTTGAGTTGATCAAACAAGTCGTCTATCCTCGGAAGAGGGTATCTGTTCTTGATTGTCACTGAGTTAAGGTACGATAATCAACACATAACCTGGATGTACCATCCTTCTTTTTCACAAGAAGAATCGGGGCTCCCCAAGGCGATCCACTAGCACGAATGAATCCCTTGGTTCTGAGTTCTTCAATCATCTTGTACAATATCTCCAACTCTGACGGCGCCATCCTGTAGACTCTCTCTGACACTGGGGCTGTTCGGGAATCAAGTCTATAGTGAACTCGATCTCCCGCTCCGGAGGCATACCTGGAAGCTCTTCTGGGAAAACATCTGGAAACTCCTCGACTATCCTGGACAACGGAACTGCTGCTACTGCCATCCACAATACTGGAGGAGATGACTCAACTTTGCCTCGGGAGAAGGAAAACTCCGGCTCGCCTGGAATGCTAAAAATAACCGTGCCAATGTGGCAGTCTATCCTAGCATACTGGTCCCTCAACCAATCCATCCCTAAGACCACATCATAATCGGCCATCGAAAACTCTATCAATCTAGCGGGGAATTTTTTACCGCTAACTACGATCCTACACGAGAAAAACACTCTATCTACTCCCACAAGTCTGTTACCAGTAAGTATATTGAGCCTTACTAATAATGACTCGGGCTCCAATCCTATCCGTGTCGCGAATCGTGCAGACATAAATGAATGCGAGGCACCAGAATCAAATAATACTGAAGCTGGAAAGGTGTTGACGAGAATAGTACCTGCCACTACCTCTCATGGTAATAATCCTTCTTCTTCCATGGTCAAGGCCAGCACTTGACCATGTCCTCTGGGTGCGGGTCCCCTCTGCTGAAAATTCTTCTGCCTGCTCTGGATCAGGGCTTGGGCTTAGGTATACTGCTGCGGTCTCTGCTGCTGGAATGCCTGGGCCTGCGTCGGCAATGGCCCTCAGAAACGGGTACTGCAGCTACTGCTGCTGCTGGACTGGTGCTGGTCCTCTAACTGAAGGACTAGAGAAGGCCGATGAACTCTCCCTGTTCGGGCAGTTCCCAACCATGTGGTCCGGGGCATCCACAAACCAAGCACAAACCCTGTGCTCTGCGACACTCTGATACCACATGCCCTGGCTTCCCACAGTGTGAACATCCCACTGCGGAAGACTGCTTCCGCTTCTGCTGCTGAGGGTGCGTCGGGGTAGAATGCTGAACCGACGTCACTGAGGCCGCCCGCCTCGGAGCTCCAATGGTCAAAGCCCTGGCTACCGGGGCTGGTGCTGATGACTGATTCATCTGACCGTGAGATCGCTTCCGACCTCCGGTCCTATCCACGATCCTCTTGGAGGTATACTCATGCCTCCGAGCTGCTCTCAACACTGCATCAAAAGTCTGATGCTCAAACTGCTCCACCGCCAATAAAATCTCCAGGTGAAGCCCTTGCTGGAATCGCTGGGCTCGATCATACTCGGTTGCCACCAAAGTGGGAGCAAACCGACTGAGTCTGAAAAACTCGGCCGCATATCCGTCGACCGTCCTGCCTCCTTGCTTCAGATTGGTAAACCTCGTCTGCAGATCATACCGAGCCACGGCATCGAAATACTTGGTCTGGAACCTCTCTCTGAATACTGCCCAAGCAATGGGTGCTGTTAATCCAACGGCCTGCGCTGTCCACCAGCTGCGGGCAAGGTCTAACAACTGCAGGCGCACCACTGCTACCTTCTCGTTCTCTGGGGTCCTGGCTGCTTCTAGAATCACCTCTGTGTCCTGAAGCCATGCGTCTGCTGCGATAGCATCTTCACTACCGTCAAAGAATAGAGGGTTCAAGCGCTTGAAGCTGTTGGCCGCGCTGTTACCCTGATGACTACCCCGGGTCAAAGCATCCGCCACTGCCTGTTGTAAGGCGTCTCCTCTACGATCTTGGGAAACTATCAAGGTCCTGACGAGTCCTACCAAAGTACCATCATCAGGCTCGGCAGGCTGAACTGGCTGAACTGGAGGCTCTCCTCCAATAGGATCGACTCTGGAGGCTACTCCGGAATGCTGGACTTGATCTCCAGGTTGCTGCTGGTCCGTGGGAGGTGCTCCGCCTTGCTGATCGGCCGGGTCAGGTACTATGTCGCTGAAGAAGACGACATAGGAAACAATAAGGAAGGACCAGGACAGAGCAACGATACAAGCATATGATCAGGACAAGAATCCAGGGATTCAGAAGATACGAGCAGAGATCAAGGGCGAATACTGACTGAGACATCTATTCGGTAAACCCACACATATCTTGATTTACAAGACCTGCATGGACCACCACTTAAACCATGTCACGCCCCAGAACCAGAATACTGGAGAGCGGGGGCAGACATAGCCAGCTACGTATATTGAAATGGATTCCATCTCGCTATACGGTCACGGCTGTCTAGGATACATGAGGGTTTATCTACAAGCCAACAGTCTCTTAAGGTCATGAACAAGCCTAGTGTCTCAATCACAAGCAAGTAAAATAGATGTTACAAGATGTATGATCATTAAATATACAATAATAAGGCGTCCCAAATATTACATATTCAGCTGATCATGAAGCTAGTCGTTACAAAATGTTAGGACTAGCAAGAGTTTAGTCATACATGATCAACCCTAGGATTTGTCAATCATGTTACAGCCCGTAGGCAGACAGTAAGTAAGTGCAATCGAGCTAAACAGGTGCTCGTCGGCTAAACGCCTCAAAAGAATATTTTTACAATAGAGTGGGAGAGCCAAAAATAATCCACTCGTTGCCAGGGTTCCGTCTAGTGGCCACCATCTGGCTGGAAGGTCGGTAGATCCTCTAGAGCTGCTCCAAAATCTGGCCACACAAAACCAGCTGGGTCAGACCCCAGAAAGAGCAAGTGCCACAAAGGAGGCTTCACTTAAGAACTAAAACCAGCAATCAGCACAGGAATATAAATATAAATAAAATAAGGACTGGAATAAAAGGAAATATATCAGGATGATATACGACGAGATAACCATGGAACTATTCAGATAGCCAGGTTACAACCCGTAAACCAAACAAGGACCGGGGTTGTAACCCTTCATCTGAACAGAACTTGAAATTCTCACCATTTATCAGAAAAAAAATAAATACAAGCATTCTGGTTATTCAATAGTCTGGAACAGGATCAGGGCAAGACTAGACTGGTTAGACTCCATCCAATCACTTCACGGCCAAACAAGAATTACGGCTTGATACTTTAACTAACTAGGGTTGTCACAAGCCTAATTACTAACAAGATGCAGTGAGATTATTCTACAGCCACAAGCCCTACAGACCATCCAGGTCACCCAGGTCGAGAGATTAGGGTTGAATTCAGGTGGGTACATCGTCCAAGAAATGCATGTACCCTTAAGCAGTTTGAAGGGTGCAACACATGACAGTGTGCTGAAAATATGCCCTACTCGACGGCAGGCTACAGATCCCAAGCGCGCCCAGGTAACGGGATTGCCTGTAGCTGGGAAATCTCTTCATGACAAATGTATTAATCTAGTTGTTAACCTTAGTCCATTTTAGTAGGTACTCCTGACCGTGGTACTCAGGAGTCCCATCCTAGACATGATGCAAGACAGGACTGGTTTATTCATACAAGCACAATCGCCCACGGTGTCTGACCATTATACAGGTCATGTCATGTCAAGCAGCCGTCGTAACAGCTTATCAAGATATAACATGTCAGGTTATCAGGTCAAGTATACTAGTCAGGAGTACACCACGACGGGCCACTATCAGGTCATGTCAGGTCACTATGTCAGGAGTGCACCACTACGGGTCACTATCACGTCATGCTCAATTATCAATTCCAAACATATCAAGTAAATTCGTGATTATCAAGTTCAGGACAAAAGGCGTAAGGATATAAAATGGACGTTAAATATCTAATAAAATATCAATATACAGGGCTATAGAAGATCAAGGGTAATCAGGTTACGCTCAAGCCAGGCTACGCTCAGGCTAGCGTACGCTCAGGTCTGCGTACGCTCGAGCTAGCGTACCAAAGGGGTCCATACACTTCCAATGGAAAGCATACGCAAGGGTCAGCATACACAAGGGCACGCTCAAGCTACAGGTCAGCGTACGCTCAAGCTAGCGTACGCTCAAGACTGCGTACGCTCGAGCTAGCGTACAAAAGACACGCTGCCAATAGGCAGCGTATCAAGGCTAGCGTACGCTCGCTAAAGAGCAGCGTACACAAGTCAGCGTACGCTCGCTAAAGAGCAGCGTACACAAGTCAGCGTATGCTCGCTAAAGAGTAGCGTACACAAGTCAGCGTACGCTCGCTAAAGAGCAGCGTACACAAGTCAGCGTACGCTCGCTAAAGAGCAGCGTACACCTCAGCGTACGCTCGCTAAAGAGCAGCGTACAGCTCAGTGGCGTAAGCTAAAAAGCTAGCTCATTGTTCACTGTCTTCTCCAAATGGCAAGAACAGCAAGAACTCTAAAGTTGAATCTAAGCTTCAATTGTCCATATCTTGGTCAAAACAAGTCTGAATCCAACTTTCTAAAGGTCAAAATTGGGTAGAATGAGATGCTCTAAAATATGGAACCATCAAACTTGAAAACAAGGAAGTTTAATAGATCAAAACCATCAAAATTCAAAAATAGCAAAACTCTAGATCTACAACAATTAAAGCCTCAAAATGGAAAATGGCAAGTTCTAATGTGGTTTAGAATCATGAGGAGAAGCTAATGAAACCATCAAAAGGAGTTCTCTTGTGGAAGCAAGTTGCACTTGCCTATGGTGTTCTTGGTTGGTGGAGAAGAGTAATGGTGGGGGAAGGAGAAGTAAATGAGAATTATGGAGGAGAGAGAAGGTTGGTGGGGATAATAAAGAGGGGGGTTATGGTGGAAATGAAGGAGAAGCATAGGCTAAGGTGTTCCACCCTTGGCCCATGATGAACCAAGCAGTGGGCCGACCGAACCAAGCCAACCCAAACCGAGAGTAAACAAGCCAAGCCAAACCAAGGGGATATGCAAATACAAGATAAAATACGTATACGTATTCTAAATACGTAATACGAACAACAGGCATTACATTGCCTGGATGATACTGAAGCTCTACGTCATAATCCTTGATCAGCTCTAACCATCTTCTCTGTCTCATGTTCAGCTCCTTCTGAGTAAAGATGTACTTCAGACTTTTGTGGTCTGTGTACATATCCACTCGATCACTATATAAGTAATGCCTCCATAGCTTCAAAGCAAATACTACTGTCGCCAACCCCAAATCATGAGTTGGATAATTCTTCTCGTGGTCCCGAAGCAGCCTAGATGCATACGCTATTACCTTCCCATGTTGCATAAGGATACATCCAAGTCCTTTACCTGACGCATCACAATATACTGTAAAACCTCCGGGCCCAACTGACAATGTAAGGATAGGTGCTGATATCAACTTCTGCTTCAAATTCTCAAATGATGCCTGGCATTCTGTCGACCAGACGAATGGTATATTCTTTCGTGTTAAGCGGGTCATGGATGCTAAAAGTCTTGCAAAACCTGATACAAACCTTCTGTAATATCCTGCCAATCCCAAGAAACTCCGTACATCAGCTACGGTCTTGGGTACTGGCCAACTCTCTACTGCTTCTACCTTTTTGGGATCCACTGCTACTCCAGCTCCTGATATGATGTGACCCAGAAATGAAATGTGGTCCATCCAGAACTCACACTTACTGAGCTTGGCATACAACTGGTTCTCTTTCAGTACCTGCAATACTTTTTTGAGGTGGTCTTCATGCTCCTCTTCACTAGCAGAGTATACGAGAATGTCGTCGAGAAATACCACGACAAACTGATCTAAATATGGCATAAAGATGCGGTTCATCAAATCCATGAATATAGCTGGAGCATCGGTCAAACCAAACAGCATTACTAAGAATTCATAATGTCCATACTTCGACCTGAATGCTGTCTTGGGAATGTCTTCCTTTCGAACCCTCACTTGATGGTACCCTGAACGAAGATCTATCTTGGAGAAAATTCTTGCCTTGCTCAACTGATCAAACAAGTCGTCGATCCTTAGTAGTGGGTACTTGTTCTTTACTGTCGCCACATTAAGTTTTCTGTAATCGATGCATAATCTGGATGATCCATCCTTCTTCCCACAAGTACCACTGGTGTTGCCCATGGTGATATACTAGCTTGCATAAACCTTTTCTCCTTCAATTCCTCTATGTGCTGATACACCTTGGCCTGCTCCGAATCTGCCATTCTGTAAACTCGATCTGATATCGGTTTAGTTCCAGGTGCCAATTCTATGCTGAACTCAATATCTCTAACCGGTGGTAGACCTGGAAGCTCTTCGGGAAATACGTCTAAAAATTCTTCAACTACCTTCGGAACTTGAACTTCTTCCATTGCCGTTATTACTCCCTGCTCTTGCTGAGTTGCCTCTGATCTGACTAAGGTGAATTTCTTCATGCCTGGAATATCAAAAGATACACTCCCACTACGATAATCTATTATCGCATGACTGTCTTTCAGCCAGTCCATGCCTATGATAGCGTCAAAATTTCCAACAAAAAATTCTATCAACTGGGCGGATAAGGAATGCCCGCAAACTACAACACTACACACTAGAATAACTCTACTAACTCCTACGAGCCCATTGCCAGTGAGTATATTCAACCTCCCTGGCAATGCCTCGAACTCCATTCCTAGCCGTATCGTAAATTGTACAGATATAAATGAGTGTGATGCTCCTGAATCAAACAATGCTACTGCGAGATATGAGGCGACGAGAATGTTACCTGCCATAACATCTTCCGATGCTAATACCTCCTCCAAGGACAGAGTAAATGCCTGCCCTCGACCTCCTTGCTGGTTCCCATATTGTGGCCTAGCCTGGTGCTGCTGCTGGCCCCTTTCTTGATGATGCTGGGGTGGTCTATGCTGGTGTTGCTGTATCGGCGGTCCCTGCTGCCGAAACATCTGAGCCTGCGGCATTAACGGACGTTGGGCCAATGGTCTCACTGCCACTGTCGGTCCTCGATACTGGCCTGTCCCTGGTACTGGCAGAGCAGGAAACTGCTGTACTGGTCCTCCTGACCTCGAATTCATGGGGCATGTGGTAACCCGATGATCTGGATTTCTACATATCAAACACAGTCCGTTCAATGTCCGACACACATCTCTATTGTGCTCCATCTTTCCACAATAAGTACAGCCCGCTGGGGGTTGCTGGTTCTTCTTCTGTTGCTGCTGCTGCCTGGGTGGTGGTACTGGCCCTCGTATTGCCACATCGTGAATGCGAATGCCAAGGGATGGTACTGTTGTTCGGGGCGCTGCTCCCCCTCCTCCTTTAATCTGACTGTGAGATCTCTTCTGACCCCCAGTCCTTGCTGTGATCCTCTGAATGGTGATCTCATGCCTTCGAGTTGCTGTCAACACTTTATCGAAAGTCTGGTAATTGTGCCCCTCTATCAATTATAAGAGCTCCAGATGAAACCCTTGCTGAAACCTCATAGCCCTCTGGCGCTCCGTCGCTACCATCTCTGGGGCAAACCTACTCAATCTGCAGAACTCCGCTGCATAAGCATCTACCGTCTTGCCGGCCTGCTTGAGGTTGATAAACTTTGTTGTAGCTCAAACTGTGCCACAACTCCATAGTACTTTGTCTTGAATCTTGCTGTAAAATCGTTCTAAGCCACAGAAAGTCTGATGCCTATCTCCTCTGATTCCCACCAATCACGTGCGAGATCCTGAAGTAACAATTTCACCTGATCCACACGTTCTTCTGCCGGCACCTTAGCTGCTGTCAGGATAGCCTCAATATCCTTAAGCCATGCATCTGCTGAGATGGCATCCTCCGTTCCTTCAAAACGGCGAAGGTTGAACTTGCAAAATCTGGTTGATGCTCCAGAATTCGGCCTTGCCCCTCTTTCCAAAGCTGTCTGCAACCCTTGGTTGAGTAGTACATTCTGCTCTTGTAACTGAGTATGCATACGCTGCTGGGCTAACATCTGATGTTGCTGAGCAGCCATTATTCCCCTCATGATCTCCAGAAGGGCTGGTGTGTCTACTTCCACAAGGGTAGGTAGAACTGTTGGTGGTGGTGGAACATCTGGATACTGCGGTCCAGCTGCTGCTTCCACTATTACTTCTTCTTGGATGGTCTCTTGAGTTAGTAGCGGCCCTTGTTGCTGACCAACATGGTCAGGTTGTCCGTGTTGCTCTTGTTGTTGTTGTTGTCCAGTCCTGGCAGATGCGGACGAAGTGCCCCTAAGAAAAGGGACAAAAGAACAATCAAACGACTGGACATGAAGGATCAATGAAGTCAAAGGATACTGGAATGTCAAGCTAGAGTTGAGAGTAACGAATCATGAGATCAAGGAGAAACATGTGTGATTGAGACGTCCTATAAATCAAAACACCCCACAAGTCTGAAATCAGACCTGCATGGGCCACCACTAAAACCTTGCCACGTCCCAGAACCAGAATACTGGAGAGCGGGGGAATGACGCAGCCAGCTACGTATTACGGGTAGAAGAATACCGTATAATATGATCAATGCTGTCTACAACGAGGGGGTGCATACTACATGAAAGTCTCCCTATGGTTGCTTTACTTCTATTGTCTCAATCATTCAAACAAGAAACAGAAATAGAGAACATGTGAGATAAAGCAGTAAGGCGTCCCAAACGCTCAGTCAAAATGTTCTTGATATCTGGCTTTACAAAATACAGCCAGATGATGTAGTAAGTATACACAATTGTTAGCAGCTGCAGCCTGACTTAGTTACAATTATGCAAAGTAGGTACAAGATAATCCTACATGTCGGTGCCAAACGGCAAAGTATAAAGTAGATAAAAATGGGCGGGGAGGTAAGAAACCCACTCGAGTCCTCCTGCGATCATCCCTCTAGTGTTGACCATCTTGGAGGTAGAAGTAAGCTGGATCCTCGAGGACCGGCTCTAAATCTGGCCATGCAAAACCAGAGAGGTTAGCCCTCTAATAGCAAGTACCGCAAGGGAGCACAATATGAGGAATGAAGCCAGTAATAAGAGGATATGATAATGGATCTCTGCTATCTACTAGGACTCATACAATATCACGACACTTCGAACCAACCTCCAACCAAACAAGGACAGAAGTTGGCCCGTCATGTCCTGACATTCTGATCATCTTAGTTAAGTAACAGAGTAGGTACAGTACACAAACAAATCAATTTAAACAGCTAGGCAACTACTACGGCTTGCTATTGTGAGTCTCAAGTTATCCTGAAACTATGCAATAAAGGATTTCTCAGTTCTTACTATGCACAAGCAAGGCTAGTTTACCCAGTCAATCAATTGCGCCAATCATGAATTAGACGAGTCCCAGCGGGACGCCCATCATTAATATACAATATTCAATAGATAATATAACCAGATACCGCTCCCTGCCCGTGTGGCAGATTTACAGTATCTGTGGGGACCAACCGGCCTGTCGGGCACTACTAGTCCCAAGAGGGCTGCCATATAAGAACTCGGGAATCCATTCTCTCCATCAATCATTATTTTATTTTTAATAGTCTCTACGTTGAGTGAAGTACCATGCCGTGGATCATGGTCATTCAGAATGAGTACTTTCGTACGGGGTACGATATGCACAACTCTACAATGATACCAGTGCGGTCAGGTTGTAGGTCTTATATAGCGTAATGCAATAATCAAAACTAACTACGGAGTAATCATGCCTTGACCATAAAGTACACATGCTTCTTTGTAAAAAGTAAATAAATAAAAAAATTGAAGCCTGCATGTGCCTGTATGCCAACATTCGAGATCAGCCAGTCGATTATAATAGTTCATAATTAATATGAATGTGTCTCATTTATTCAATTCAATAAGACGACTAGCCAGTCTCTTAGTTCCAATTAGGAACGCATGATCAATTATTAGTCAAGGTCACAATCATTATCAATGGTGACAAGGCATGAAAGTCAACTAGTATTCAGTGGGGTCGAGTCTACAACTCTCAGGGTTTAATTTCAGTCAATCGGGGTATCTTAACTCAATTCACACACATGGTACATCCTACGTAACAATCTACATTTTACAGAAATATTAACATATCATGATTATATCAAGTTTATGCCAAAAGGCGTAAGGAT